>ML247507.1:0-19688 GCA_005239495.1 Nicotiana undulata | reverse complement strand
AATATATATATATATATATATATATATATATATATATATATAATATTAAAAATTTGAATAAAAATAAATAAATAATTTTCTTTAATATCGAGAATAAATAATTAAGTATTTGAATTAACTAATTAGCAAAAAATTCAATTTATTATTTTTCTGAATTCATCGTATAAGTAAATCTATTTTTAAGTTAGCACAACTTAGAATGTATAAATTTAATTCTACAAGAATAGCATTGCGGTGAAAGAAATCATTAAATTTTGCAAATTCACTTATATTGTGATATTAGAGTTAAAATAATTAAAATACAAGCTCGAAGGAATACATAAATAAAGTAGACGCGCAAAACACATACTCTAAATCTAGTAGGTATAAAATAAGAGGGGGAACTTTTCTAATTCAGAAGAGGAGGAAATGGATAGCGAGGGAAACAAATAGGATGAAGGCTACTTCAAAAGAGGAATCTCTGCCTTCTTTTTCTTTTTATCCTCTTTCGTCTTTCTTTTTTTCTTGTGGGAATCATTGGACTTTTGAAAACTTTTAGCAAGCGTTTGGCGATAGATTCTCAAATTTGTATTAAAAATTATTTTTGGTGAAGTTTGGCTTGAAGATGAAAATGTGTTTTGACTTGTGTTTTCAAAACATATTTTCCAAATTTATTTTGGAAAAACATGTGTATTATTAGGGATTTGGCCCAAAACCAGCTTTTTTTTGCCAAAATATAGGCAAAATCTATGGCCAAACAGATGTTTGCCAAATAAAACTCAAGTTTATTTTGGCAAAATCTATGGCCAAACGAGTCATTAATCTTGACACTTTTAATATTTTACCGAGCGTATTTAATCTTTGATTAGATTAAAATGTTTTTTTGCTTACTTTACATAAATTATGTTACTTTTAGATTATTTTTAGAGCTATATTACTCTTAAATATGAAGTGTCAATACACATTTAACATAACACATGTACATCTAAATAATTTATCAAATAATAATTCATTTAATTTATGAACATTCACACGTAAATAATTTTAATAAAATGCTCGTTTCACTTAATTAAAGGTGTTACACTTAATGAATTACCAAAATATAGTAGAGACTAATATCATAAGAAAACGGCATATTTGAAGCTAGTAGAGAGCGTCGATGAGGAAGAGAAAAGGGTGAATATTGAGTTGTCACGGCCCAAATTTCTCTTCGTTGGGTATCGTGATGGCACCTAGTCTTAGGGACTAGGAAAGCCTAACATTTACTGAATAACAACAATAATAAAAGAAATCTAACAGTCTCGATATAGAAATCTTGACAGAATTTATACTTTCCCAAAACCGGTAATACAAGTCATAAGCTCTACGAAATGTTTCTACAACTCCTAAATACAACTCTTAGGAAATAAGTAAGAACAGTTGAATAAAAGTAGGAAGGTGACTCTGAAGTCTGCGAACGCAGCAGCAGATTTACCTTGAGTCTCCTCGGCAATGACCCGCGCAGCTACTAACAGTCAATACCTAGATCTGCACAAAAACGCGCAGAAGTGTAGTATGAGCACACCACATCGGTGCCCAGTAAGTATCAAGACTAACCTCAGTGAATTAGTGACGAGGACTAGTCAAGATACCACTGGTCTAATAAATTAAACAGACATAAATATAGAAATGACCAAATATAACATTTATCTGAAGACTACACGATATAATTAACAACATGACAATATAGTGCGGAGAGGATTACAGCAGTTAATCACGAAACAACATAATAATACGCATAAGGATGGACAGAGATACAAGACAAAATCGGAATCCACAACACAATAAAAAAATACTAGTAACTCAGCATTGCATTAGTTTTTTTCCACATCAGGCCTTAGCCAACAAACTCAAATAAATTGGTCAAATCTTCGAGTGAAACCTTTCAATCACAAGTTTAAATATAAAGATTTAAAAATATAATCATTTCAGTTGGAAAATTCCCTTTGAAATATACTTCCTCCAAAGATATATAAATATACTTTACAAAACGAAATCCTCAAACGTAATTCCTTTAAATAGAAGCTTTTCAAATGTACCTTTCCAATTAAATGTGTTCCAACATAGTTTTCTTCAAATAAATGCTTTGCAAACATACCTTTTAAAAATAGTAACCTTGCAAACATAGTTTCCTTCAAGGTAAATTGCCTTTAAACTTTACTTTTCAATAATTGTCTCTCAGACATAGTTTTCTTCAATATAAAACAACCAGGATTTCGTCCCGTAGTTCAGAATTAGTCAATGCAGTGCAAGGGAAAGCTCCCGGAATACGTCTGTAGTCCCAATTAAAATATGCAATGCAATACAGGGGGAAAGCTTCCGGAATACGTCCGTAGTCCCAATTTAAATATGCAACGCAGTACAGGGGGAAAGCTTCCGGAATACGTCTGTAGTCCCAATTTAAATATGCAATGCAGTACAGGGAGAAAGCTCCCGGAATGCGTCCGTAGTCTCAATTTACATATGCAATGCAGTACAGGGGGAAAGCTTCCGGAATACGTCTGTAGTCCCAATTTAAATATGCAATGCAGTACAGGGAGAAAGCTCCCGGAATGCGTCCGTAGTCTCAATTTACATATGCAATGCAGTACAGGGGGAAAGCTCCCGGAATACGTCTGTAGTCCCAATTTAAATATGAAATGCATCCAACAAAGAGAACATCTAGAACACGACAGAAACATCTTACATTGACGCAACAAGCACAAAAGCAACAAAAGACAGAAATGCCAAATGCGACGAGTAAATCAATACAAGAACTTAAATCACAAGAATGGTAAAACTCACTCATAAGAAGTAGCCACTGAAAGGAATGTCAAGCACAAAGAGAAGCAGTGTAACGAGGGGAAAACAAGAAAATATAGCAACGATTCTCAATATTCAAGTTCACAACAAGAAGAGACTAATTCATCCCGGCAAGGAAAAACAACTATAACCAATGTCGCTTAAACAATTAGCTTCATGGAATAAAACTCAGCTTGAACAATGCTCAGTAACATGCCACACCAAGGAGATACCATCAACGCGGATGATTATCCAACTAAACCTAAGTAGCACTTAAGAGAAAATCATATAAATAACAGTATACGACTCACATGCATGCTTGACACCAACGTATAGATATTCCAATGATGGTTAAACAATTATAGGGCGAGATTTTACTAATTCTAGTTAAGTAGGAAGTTTATGAAGGGAAATATAGCATGATGGTAGAAGAGGTAAAGTCTTCAGTTAAGTCAATTTAAGGTCAATTAAGAAACAAGGGAAAACTAAGCAAGTAATTTCTAATTTAAGCAGGAAGAAATGAACTAGCAACCAGGAATTCAGATATAACAATTACAACTTCCTATACAGGGAATATAAGGACCTAAGAATCCTAAAAGGCCAAACTCCTATAAATGAGTCCGAGTACGCACTCGTCACCTCGTGTGCACGGGCTACAATCAACATAGAAGACTCAAATCCTAAGGGGTAATTCCCCCACACAAGGTTAGGCAAGATACTTACCTCATTTCGCAACCAATTTCAAGATTCCAATAAACCTTCGCCTCGTGAATTCGTGTTCAAAAGCTTCAAATCTAATCATAAACAATTCAATATACTCAATACGAATCGTAGGAATTAATTCCATATAAATTACTAATATTCCGGATTAAAATTCGAAATTTATTGTAAAATCGACAGCGGGACCCACATTTCGAATCCCGAAAAAACTTACGAAATCCAAACACCTGTTTCGATACGAGTTCAACCATACAAAAATTATTGAATTTCGACATCGGATCGCCTTGCAAATCCTAAATTAAAGTTTTGAAGATTTCTACCATTTTCAACCCAATCTTTTCCTATTTGAATTCAACAATTTTTCCACAACCTTATTGTTACAAGCATGTATAACTAATACTTTCACATCCAAGAATCATTATTCTAATCACCCATATTTACCCAAAAATCTAAATTAAAGACTAGGGTATGGAATCCTTACCTCTTAGATGAAGATTTGTGATTGGGTTCTTGATTCTTGAAGATTGATGCAAGATAGGATGATTTGAATGTGGGGTTTCCTCCTTATCTCTCTAAAATCCTTTCACATCTCTCTAGAATTCTCAAAGAATCACCCCAAAATAAACCCCAAAGCCTATTTATCAACTTGGGGCCGGGTTATGAAAATAGGAAGATTAAGCCTCCGAAACAAGGTCTGCGATCGCATAATGCATCGCAGAATGGGTATGTGGGCAGAATAACCATCGCATAAATCGGTGCCCAAAACTGGGCAGTTCTGTTCCACTCTGCGACCTGTTTTGCGGTCGCATATCAAGTATGCGGACCGCATATTTGATATGCGATTGCATAATCTCTCCCACAGGATCGCATTTTTCAGCCTTTGGTAATTTGGTCATAACTTTGTGTAGGAATGTCCAAATGACGAACGGTTTGAAGAGTTGGAAACTAGAATCAAAGATATTTAATTTTATAGGTTTTCATCACATAAAACATTATATATTAGTAGATATGCTCGTCCAAAGTAGGGTATTGTGCGCATTCTCTTGGAATTTTAGTCTATTATGAAATTTTCCAACTTGGCTTGGACTTAGAACTTTTCTTAGACCCCATATATCTTATAATATGCCTAGTACACTTATTATCATATCCAATTGGTATCCATCATATTAATCGACCTCGTCCGCACATAAAATAATATAATTATAACACGTCAACTTTCTAATTTCGCCAAAATTCGCCGAGTTGTTCCACGGACTTCTAAATCCAAATCTGAACATACGCCTAGTCCGAAATCATCATACGAAGCCATTGACATCATCAAATCTCCGTTTCGAGGCTGTTTCCTCAAAAGTCAACTCTCTGGTCAACTCTTTCTATTTGAGCTTCAAATGAGAATTTTTCTTTAAATTAAATTCTGAATCTTCCAAAAACAAAACTCGACCACACACACGAGTCATAATACATATTACGAATCTGCTCGAGACCTTATGTCGCCAAACGGGGCGTAAATTGTTAAAACGACAAGTCGGGTTGTTACATGTTATAAGAAGGCAAATAAAGAGGTGACGCAAGCGGTCACGGCGGCTAATACTGCAACGTTTGAACGCTTACATGAGGAGCTTGGGGGAAAAGGGGGCAACAAGAGATTCTACAAGTTATCCAAGGTTAGAGAGATGTAGGCTCGGGACATAAACCAAGTGAGGTGCATCAAAGAATAGGAAGGCAAGGTAGATGTGGAAGAGGCGTGTATTAGGCGTAGGTGGCAGACATGCTTCCATAAATTCTTGAACGAGGACTGGGGACAGGAACATCGTGCTTGGGGAGTTGGATAACTCAGAGAGACAGCATGATTTTGGGTTTCATAGGCGTATTAAGGTTGAGTAGGTGATGCAGAAGATGAGTAGAAAGCGACTGTGCTAGACGAGAACGGTAGAATTTTGGAAGGACGGAGGCCGGGCATGTTTGGAGTGGCTTACTTCATTGTTTAATGTTATTTTTAGAACGAAGAAGATGCCGGAAGAATGAAGGTGGAGTTTGATGGTTCTGTTGTAGAAGAGCAAAGGTGATGTCCAGAATTGCAACAATTATAGGGGTATCAAGCTGCTGAGTCGCACTATGAAAATTTGAGAGACGATGGTGGAGAAGAGTGTGAGAAACTGTGTGTCTATTTCGGAGAATCAATTCAGATTAAAGTCGGGAAAGTAAACTATAGAGGTCATTTATCTTGTGAGGAGATTGATAGAGCAGTATAGGGAGATGAAGAGGGATTTGCATAGTATGTTCATTGACCTAAAAACTAGGGTGATTAAAGACATGTACGATAGATCTAAGACTCGCGTGAGGACTGTGGAAGGAGACTCAAAATATTTTCCAGTGGTGATGGGGTTGCATTAGGGATCAACTCTTAGCCCATTTTTATTTTCCCTAGCGATGGATGTGTTGACACGACACATTCAATGGGAGGTGCCATAGTGTATGTTGTTTGCATATGACATAGTGTTGATTGACGAGACGTGCTGCGGGGTTAATGCTAGGTTAGAGTGTAGAGATAAAGCATGGAGTCTAAAGGTCTTAGAGTTTCACTCATGAAGAGTGTGATGAGGTTCGAGAAGAAGGGAAAGTTGAGCCCTCGCTATATTGGTCCTTTTGAGGTACTAGAGAGAGTGTGAGATATAGCCTACAGACTTGCCTTGCCACCTCGTTTATCAGGATTTCACCCATTGTTTCATGTTTTCATGCTCTGAAAGTATTATGGGAATCCGTCACATATATTAGATTACGACGCGGTGCAATTGGGCGAGGATTTGAATTATGTTGTAGAGCCGGTGGCCATTTTAGACCGGCAGGTTTGAAAGTTAAGGTCGAAGAATATAGAATCAGTAAAGGTTCATCGGAGAGGTCACTCGGTCGAGAAGGCTACTTGAGACACCGAACAGGAGATGCAGAGCAGATATCTCCACCTTCTTGAGACCCCATATATTATTCTAGACTCGTTCAATTATGAACATTCATTTAAGAAGGGGGAATGTAACGACCCAATGGGTCGTTTTGAGTACTTTAGCCATATTTTCGCTATTTAATGCTTTACACATGTGAGTTTGTTATTATGTGACTTGCGGGATCGGTCGGGGATCACATACAATTCATACCCAATTAAAGAGCATGAGATGGTTGTTGCAATTATAAAACCCAACGCAAGTCGGGGTCGAATCCACAGGGAGGTTAAGTTGGTGTTAAGGTAAACACCTAAGAAAATGAACTTGAAATAAGCAAATTTAACTTTCAAACAATGGTGAAAAATTATTATCTAATTTAACTGGTAGGAGAGTTAACTAACTAATAAGCAAATAAGAATTGCGCTATTTTTGATTTTTTTTTGTCAAATAAGGAAAACACCTAGGGATAACCTAGGTATAAACCTAACAGGTAAAGTAAATCTATGCTTATTTGGTAGATCGGGATGTGTATTGACTCTCAATGCTCTATTTTCAAGTTCAAATGGGTAGCAATCTAAACAATTAATATGAGTCCAAATCCTTTAGTCAAACCAATCAAAACTTCAACTAGTTCAATTTCTTGTTAGCCAAGTTTTCCTAGACTGGGTTCCTCTTTCTCAAGTAAGAACTAAGTCAAAGAGGAATGAATCAATTTTTCAACTATTAATTCTAGATATAAATCATAAACAAGGCTAAATAACATACACTCAATCAATAACAAGCATTGATATTAAATACCCATAAATTTTACACACTAGGGTTGGGTCACAACCATAGATAAAATCCAGCTACTCATAACCATATATACCGAAAATGGAAAAGAAAAGCAATTGAAGATATAAAACTAAAATTTAAAGGTAAAACTAGTGGGTCTTCTCTAATTGTAGTCAAAAATTGCTAATTCTAACCGCTCACAACTTCTACACTACAAAAGTTACCCTAAAAAGTGTTTCTCATCTATTTATAGTGTTATGTGATTCGTTGACAAAAATGTCCTTTGGGAGGTTCTGCGTCTGTATAGTTTCATCTGCGGTCCGCACTTCAAGTTAGTGTTCTTCCAGTGCTTGTTAGTTGGAGGGATTCTGCGGCCGCAGAATTTGGCTGCGGACCGCATTTTAAGGAAGCTTCAGACTTGTCCTTTTGCATCTTCATTGATGTGATGACCCGATAGGTCACTTATATTTTGAAACCTAATTCTATGATTCGAAGCCTTAAAATCTTATTTTAGCCTTTCTTGATTTGTGTGCGTAGTCCGGGCGTCCTTTCAGAAAGCTTGTACGTTAAAAACTAAGAAAAATATGAAATTTTGCCTTAAAATCCACTTAGGTTGACTTCGGTCAATGTTTTGAGAAAACAAACCCGAATTCGTATTTTGATAGTCTTGGTGGGTCCGTATAGTGATTTGGGACTTGGGTGTATGCCCGGAATCGAATTCGGAAGTCCCGAGCCCGAGTTATCGCATTTTATAGAAATTTGAAATTTAAGGCTTAATGAACTTGAAATGTTTGACCCATGTTTGACTTTTGGATATCGGGTCCGTATTTTAGTTCGCGAGCTCGGTACAGGTCCAATAGTACATTTATGACTTGTCTGTCAAAATTGGTGAGAAGATTCAGACGTCCGGTTATGAAAATAGAAGTTTCAAAGTTCTCTTGAAATTTTAATTTGATTCGGTGTTCAATTCGTAGTTGTAGGTGTTAATTTGGCGATTTGATCGCGCGAGCAAGTTTGTATGATGCTTTTAGACTTGTGTGCATAGTTGGTGTAGAGCCTCGAGGGCTCAGGTGAGTTTCGGATAGGTTATGGAGTGAATTGGACTTAGAACATTGCTGGTGTGCTTTAGTTTTTGTTGCAGACCTCAGATCTCGCAATTGCGAGGTCAAACATCGCATTTGCGGCCACTGTTGGATCGCATTTGCGATCGACTCATCGCATTTGCGAAGAGTAGCTGGGGAGGCTAGAGTTCGCAATTGCGAACAAAACTTCACATTTGCGAAGTGGGAGCTGGTAGGCAGTGATCGCAATTGCGAAGGGATCAGAGTTCGCATTTGCGAAGAAACTAGGGGTGTGATTATCTTCGCATTTGCAATGGATTCTTTGCATTTGTGGGGCTCGCATTTGCGAACCTCATGTCGCAAATGTGACACCTGCAACTGACCAAAATGAGACTCAAACGAGATCTTTGGTTCATTCTTCAAATTTTCAAAACCTAGAACCCTAGAGGCGATTTTTCCAAAATCCTTTCTTCCTCAAATCATTGGTAAGTGATTCTAACCTAGTTCCTTTCAATCTTTCATTACATTTCACAAGTTTTAAACCTAAAATCTAGTGTTTTCACGGTGGAATTGGAGGTTTTGGGTAGAAATTAAGGATTTGATAAATTGGGGATTTAGACCTCAAATTGAGGTCGGATTCCAAAATAAATTACATAACCGGGCTCGGGGGTGAATGGGTAATCGAGTTTTGGTCCGAACTTTGTGGTTGGACCAAGCTGGCCCGGGGTTGACTTTTTCACAAATTGTCTAAATTGAATTCTTTGCAATCGTGGGTAGTTCCTAAGGCTTAATTTGAATCATTTGGTTGGTAATTTGCTAGATGTTATTTTTTCGGAGGCTTGTTTGAGAGGAAAAGTTGTGATTGAGCAGTGAGTGATCTTGGAGCGAGGTAAGTGTTATGTCTAACCTTGACTTGAGGGAATTAGGAATCCTCGGACTATTTGCTATGTGAATTTCATGTGAGCGGCGTATATGTGAGGTGACGAGTGCTTATACGCCGCCGAATTATCTGTTTTCCCATGTTTCCCCGTTCTTCTTATATTGTCCCTTTTCCCTGTCTTAGTTGTTATATGCTCTAAATGTGTTCCCATGCCTAATTGCTACTTGTTAGTCACTGTTTTCTCCTGTTCATGATATTAGTTCTTTCCATAGTTTCATAATCTCCTACTATTTGCTCAAGCTGGATTATTTGTACCTTTTTATTGTAAATTCTGGATTGGTTTCGTTGTGTAGTATTATTTATGAGGACTTTCATGGTGTACAAGGTTTTCCATTTGTTTTCGTTTTGTGTTTACAAAAACTAAAGGGTTTCTGTGATTTGAATTGTGAGTTTACTGTGCATATTGAGTACTTGATATCAATAGGGTGGGATCGGGTTGCACGCCACAACAGGTGAAATAAGGGTGATATGTTGAGGAGGAATAAGGGTGAATCTATATTGTGCGGTTGGAACGGGTTGCACGCCGCAACAGGTGTAATAAGGGTGGATTGTTTGGTGGAATAAGGGTGAACTATGATTATGATATTGATATGGTGGGATCAGGTTGCGCGACGCAACAACCTATGTGTTTATATTTTCTTTGGGATGTGTTAGTCTTGCGATATTTTCTTTTACACTTAAGGATTGGTAAATTCAGAACGTTGTTGGCTTATTTCTGGAGTTGTAGACAACACTTCAAATTTACTGTTTTATTCCATTATGTATTACCCTTTTCTGCCTTTATTACACACACACACACACACACACACATATATATATATTGCGTACAGGTTGTAGTGTGAGTTTAGCCTCACCAGTACTTCGTCGAGGTTACGCTCGGCACTTAGGAGTACATGGGGTCGGTTGTACTCATACTACAATCTACACTTCTTATGTAGATTTTGGTGTCATCCCGAGCTGATCGTGAGATTTGTAGCTGGACTCATTCGACAGGAGACCCAATGTAGATCTGTCGGCGTCTGCAGACCCTGGAGTCCCTTTCTAGACACATTACTTTACTGTTTCTTTTCTTTCAGAACAGTGTATTTCCTTTCAGACTTTATTTGTAGTAAATCGTAGTAGCTCGTAAATTGTGACTCCAGATCCGAGTTGTACTAAATATTGAAGTTCTTATATTATTCCGCACTCGCTTTATTTCATTTTAGCTTATTTGTTGTTATTTACTAAATTGAATAAGGATTGGCTTAATAATTCTATAATGTTGTCTTGCCTAGCAAGTGAAATGTTAGGCGCCATCACGGTCCCGAATATGGGAATTTCGGGTCGTGACAATTGATCTCTCAATATTGTCAGTGCGAGCAGCTTTTGCGGCCGTACAATTTGGTGTGCGAACCGCATTGCTATTAAAATCCTTCAAAGCTTCAGGGTTTAGTCTATGACAGCACTTCACTTTTTGCAGGCCGCAATCTGCATTTGCGACCACAGAATAAATTATGCGAACCGCACCTCTCTTAGCACTTCTCCTCCTAACTTTTTGAGCTGGGACATCTCTTATTTGAGTTAGATTCTTCGTTGAGATCACATCCTCCGGCATACATGTAATTCACATATTTGTATTATATTCGAAAATAAAAATCACTATTTTTGGACTAATGTTAAAACAAAAAGGCCCTAATAAGTGGTTAAAATCTATACTTATCAACTCCCCAAACATAAGTCTTTGCTTGTCTTCAAGAAACTAGATTAGTTCCCACCTCCCTCAGTGAAAGTGCATTTCAAAGAGCCACATATAAGTCATTTATACTCAGTTTGGACCAACAATTACCCACAATACTTGTGCATTCTCAACAAGGTGTCAAATTTTTAAAAAATTGCAACTTGCATGTAACTCTAGTGTGACATTTGAGCTTCAAGAATTGACTTCACTCATCTAGAACTCATGTTCTTTAATGTAAATTATGGTGGACTCCAAACTCTTCCTCTTCTACTTTCCTTGTTCCATGCTCACTTAATATTTAACACTCAATTTCTAGAGCAATAGGGGTTTCACTCTTCTCTCACAAAGGAATGTCACAAGTAAAGCTTCAAGTACCATAGGCTTGCCCCTCATATAAATGTCCACTAATGTAAGCTTACTCGGTTCGAAATCAAATAGGACTTCTTTCGGGTTCTAATCAAGGATTTTGGATTGGAGTAGGATACCATATGGTATATAAGTGGTTACATCCTTCCTTAGGCACTCCACATCTCATTTCTTGGCTCACACTTGCCAAATCCTTAAAATCATTTCTTTTTCTTGAGGGCTAGAGAGACTTGCATTGTCCATTATATTCTTTTTCTCCCTCGATGCCCATACTAGAGGTAATTGCCTCTCTTCAATTTCATCAATATCCCCCTTTTTATTTTATTTTTGTGTTTTCTTTTTGTTCTTTCTTTCATGGAATTTCCTCAAACTTAGCTTTGTGCCACTTACTACATATGAGTGCTAAGGAAGGTTCGGGTGCTAGGAGAGGATTATGATCAAACGGATTAAGGATTATAGAGTGGTTACCAATAGAGAAAGGCTAAAGGCTCAAAGAGGTTGACTAGGGATAACGATTATAGGGTGGCAAGTTCTTACTATTCACTCAAGTACTTGGACTAGCAACAAGATTTCATCTCGCCTCTCATGCAATTAGACTGTAAAAGAGGATAAAGTCTAAAACTTACAATAATCACAATCAAGTTAAATATCACTATGGTCATTTCAACCACCTAATGAGTATCAAAGACAGCTCAAGAACCTCAAAGTCCCTTTTACTAGAGCTAATTTTTTCAAAAACCTTGTTTCAAACCATAAGCACGCAATTAAGTATGTTGGTGCCACATGACGCATAAATGACCCTTTTTTAAAGATTGGCTTAATTAGGGCTTTTATCCATTATTACTTACTACTACTATTACATAAACATGAAACTAACTTATTCCCTTAAGAAAGTCGTCACACTATCCATCCTCGGGAAGAGTCACCCGGTTTGCACGAAAAATCACCTTTCGAAAGAACCGTGGTATTAAGAAAACCTAGTCTCACTATCAACAACATAAAGAAAAACTTAGAATTTAGACTATCAAAACAAACAAAATTAAAGATAGATACTAACAAATGCAACAAACTACTAAAGATATACAAAAATAAAATCATCCAGTTATTACATCCCAATATTATCTTTGTTTTAGCAAACAGGAAATATATATATATTAAGGTTACGTAGAGTTTGTTACATCATGGCCTACTTTGGTGCCACTTAGGACACACTGATTTCTTAAGCTTGCTAATCTATTGCAAGCATCCATCTATAAGTATTTTACAAAACCAAAATGATTGTCTTCATCCAAAATTACATAATTTTCAACAACTTGGGGAGGGGATACAAAAACTTCTTTTTTCTTCCTTCCTGGAGATCTTCCCAACTTGGCCATGATGTGAATGTAACGACCCGGCCGGTCGTTTCATGAGATTAGCCCCGTTTCTTCTGTTTCAGCTTCATCATATGTTATTTATATTATTCCTGACGTGTTGGGTAGGTTGGTTCGGGTTCGGAGTGGTCGTGGTGAGAATTGAGACACTAAGTCTCTTAAAAGAGCTTAATAGTTAAAAAAGTCAATCGAGAGTTGACTTATAGGTAAACAGCCTCGGAATGTGGATTTTATTGCTCGGATAGCTTCATTAGGTGATTTGGGACTTAGGAGTGCATTCGGAATGTGAATTTGAGGTCCGGAGTAGATTTAGGCTTGAATTGACGAAATTGAGTTTTTGACGATTTTCTATCGGTAGTGGAAAATAGGCTATCGGGGTCAGAATGGAATTCCAGAAGTTGGAACATGTTTGTAGGGTCATTTTGGACGTGTGTGCAAATTTTCAGATTAATCGGACGTGTTTCGGATGGTTTCAGCATCTTTGGCAAAATTTGGAAGTTTCTAAGTTCATAAGCTTGAATCCGAGGTGAATTTAGTGTTTTGATGTTATTTTGGGTGTTCCGAGGGTGCGACTAAGTCCGGGTGATCATTTATGACTTGTTGGTATTTTTGGTTGGGGTCCCGAGGGGCTCGGGATGATTTCAGATAGCCATCAAGGGATTTAAAGTTGGAAAATTACAGCTGAGGTTGTTGGTACTGGTGTAACCGCACCTGCGGATAGGGGACCACAGGTGAGGGCCCGCAGAAGCGTACAAGAGACCGCAAATGCAGATTTTGGTGGACAGGAGGAAGACCGCAGATGCGGAGCTGGGGCCTCACCTGCGGAGCCGCATGTGCGGTAATGTGATCGCATGTGCGGAAAATTAGCATTTAAGTGATTCTCGCAGGTGCGCACTTGGGACCGCAGGTGCGGAAATCCCTAGGCAGAACATATAAATAGGACCCTTAGCGATTTTTGGTCATTCTTCCACCATTTTTACACGGGTTTGAAGATTTTGAAGGATTTTTGAAGAGGGAAATCGAGAGTTCTTCGTGGAGGTAAGAATTTTGGACTTAAAACTCATTTATGTGTGATTTATGGACTGATTAGTGGTGAAATTTGTGGGGAAATAAGTACAAAAATTGGGTAATTAGGGCTTGTAATTAGAGACTTTAAATTGAGGATTTGAGGGGTCATTTGAAGTCCGATTTTGATGTTCTTGGTATGTATAGACTCGTGAGGGAATGAGGATTCTAGTTTTTTTATTTTTACCAAATTCCGAGACGTGGGCCCGGGGGTCGGGTTTGGCCAATTTCGGGATTTTTGGTTAATTTTGTTAATTTTCGAATGGGCTTCGTCCCTTGGCATATAATAATGATATGAATCTGATTTTTGGTAGATTTGGAGCACTCGGAGGCCGAGTTTAGAGGTAAAGGCATTGATGGCTAGTATCTTAGCCGGTTTTGAGGTAAGTAACGTTTCCAAACTTAGTTCTGATGGTTCGAAACCCCGAACTATATGATATTTGACTATAATTAAGGTGACGCACATGCCAAGTGACGGGCGTGCACCGAGCAAATTGTGGCCTGGCTCATCCCATGGAACCGTCTAGTAGCTATTACGGATTGATATCCGCACTTCTATTATGTGGTAAATGTGAACATGTAGAAATCATGTTAAGTATAAATGCTAAGGCTTCACGCCGAAAATGTTGAGACCCGAGTGGTCGTATATTACTGTCTCATTTTGTGATTATTTGATTTCATATACTCAGTCTTGTTATAGCATATCGTTTCATGCGAGTCTCAGAAATTGTTAATATATGCATATTTATCATTGTTTAGGGTTGATTTATACATATGTGAGCCATATGAGTGATACTGGAGAGTAATGACTGAGTGAGGCCGAGAGCCTGTTGTTGAGACAGTTATGAGATCGGACTGCACACCGTAGCGATACTTTAATCATGCCTTTTGTTGGCTTGATATAGCGCTAGGGACAATAGGGTCCCTCCGGAGTCTTTACACCCCCAGTGAGCGCATTGATATTGAGGGATGGATCTTCCCTGGACATGGACCTTGTCCAAAGTTGATGATATGTGAGGGATGGATCTTCCCTAGACATGGATCGTGTCCGAGTGTTGTATTCCGGAGATGGATCTTTTCCGTGGGGCTGGATTGGCCTTTTCCTCAATAACGAGTGACTACGGTCACCGATGATTTCGTACATTCCGGGATGGACCTTCCCTGGGCCTTAGAGCCATATATGGTACTGAGTAGACTGTTGTGTGAGGGTTGTGAGCACTATGTGCATTTTCACACTGGTTTCATACATTTATATGATGGCATGTATAGTATACTGGCATACTTGGCATATTTGTTCATTTCTGATAAACTGTTAGCATGTCTAATTTCTGTACCCTGCCTATTGTAAATTTTGAGGTTTAGTTCGTCACTACCTCTCAGCCTATAGTTTGGGTTCGTTACTTCTGAGTTGGTGTACTCACACTACCCCCTGCACCTTGTGTGCAGATCCAGGTATATCGAGACCCGACAGTGGTTACTGAGCAGATGTCAGCGTTTTCATCGGAGTCGTTGAGGTAGCAGCTAGCGATCGCGACCTCGTCTTCTCCTTCTTTATCTTCCTGTTGCACTTTTATTATTACAGACTATGTTGTCTATTTCCCTATTTCGACATTTTCATATTGTAGTAGCTCGTGTTTGAGTGACACTAGATCTGGGTTGGTTTTGGAATTGTGCTTTAATGATGTCTTAAACTTTCAAATGGATTATTATCATTATTTTGCTTTTAAATTTTACAATTTTCGAAAAAATAAATTTGGATTCAATGAAATGTGTGGCTTGCCTGGTTTCACGACAGGCGCCATCACGACTAAGTATTTTGGGGTCGTGACAAGTTGGTATCAGAGCTCTAGGTTAAATAGGTCTCACCAGTCATGAGCAAGCTTAGTAGAGTCTTGTCGATCGGTACGGAGACGTCTGTACTTATCTTCGAGAGGCTACAGAACCCTTAGGAAAAATCTCACATTCTTGAATTCTGTCGTGCGAACCTGTTGATTCATGGAACTAAACTTCTATTACTTTCATTGTCTCACAGATGGTGAGGACTCGTGCTACCAATCGAGGTGATCATACACCAGCTGGACGAGCGAGAGGTCAAGGCCGTGGTAGAGGGAAGGGTGCAGCCCGCGCAGCAGCGGGGGCAGTACCTGTGGACCCTCCTACTGTTCAGGACCAGGTCCCCGCCATTGAGATTCCAGCGGGACAGGCTCAGGCATCGGCAGTGCCTATTGTGATTACAGGTCTTCAAGAGACCCTTGCTCAGATTCTGACGGTGTGCACCATCTTGCAAAGGTAGTCGCTATGTCTACTACTGCCGCTACTTCTCAGGTCGGGGGAGGCACTCAGACTCCAGCCTCCGATTTTCAATGGTACTGAGGGCGAGGATGCCCAGGGATTTTTGGACATGTGTCAGAGGATTCTTCGCACAACAGGGATATTTGAGGCCAGTGGGGTCCCATTTACTACTTTCCAGTTCTCAGGAGCTGCACTTGCTTGATGGGAGGCCTATGAGAGGCGTAGACTTGTTGATTCAACGCCCCTTACCTGGCATCAGTTCTCCATCCTCTTCTTGGAGAAGTATGTACTGCAGTCCCGTAGGGAGGAGCTACGCAGAGAGTTCGAGCAGTTGTGTCAGGCGGACATAACCGTGATGCAGTATGAGATGAGGTTCTCCGAGTTATCCCGTCATGATATTTGGTTAGTTCCCACAGATAGGGAGAGGATTAGGAGGTTCGTTGATGGCCTCACTTATCAGCTTCAAATTTTCTTGACGAGGGAGAGGGTAGCTTCTTTTGAGGAGGTAGTGGACATAGCCAGAGAGATTGAGTCAGTTCGCCACCAGGAACGAGTAGAGAGGGAGGCCAAGAGGCCATTAGGATCTGGTAGTTTTGGTTGTGTTCATTCAGGAGGTCAGTCTCAGCACAGTAGAGGTCGTTCATTTAGGCCTCCTCAACCAGTCCGCCCAGCCTACAGTGGTGCTTCATCGGGGCACGGTCCCCGCAGCTCTCATCCGGGGCGTTCATCATTCAGTGCTCTTCCAGCCCAGAGTTCATCTTGGCCACCATCAGTACAGGGCTCCTCAGCGCATGGTTCTTCTAGTGGTTATTTTGGTTCCAGGGGTTCCCTTCAGTCCCCACCGTCATTTGCTGAGAGAGGTTGCTTTGAGTGTGGTGATCCGGGTCATATCAAGAGGTATTGTCCCCGTCTTTCGAGTGGTTCATTCCAGCACAGGAACCAACCTCCAGCTTCAGCACCAATTACTACACCACCCGCCCAGGCAGCTAGGGGTGAGGGTCAGTCATCTAGAGGACTCCCTAGAGGGGGAGGTTGATTAGGTGGAGATCATGCTCGTTTCTATGCACTCCTAGCCATACCTGATGTTATGGCCTCAGATGCAGTGATTACAGGTATTGCCTCAGTCTGTCACCGAGATGCTTCGGTCTTATTTGATCCTGTTTCCACGTATTCTTATGTTTCATCATACTTTGCCCATTTTCTGGATATGCCCCGTGAGTCCTTAGTTACATTTGTTCATGTGTCGACTCCGGTGGGCGATACTATTGTCATGGATCGGGTGTACCGGTCTTGTTTGATATCTATTGGGGGTCTCGAGACCTGATTGGATATGTTATTACTTAGCATGGTTGATCTTGACGTGATATTGGCCATGGACTGGTTATCTCTGTGTCATGCAGTTCTTGATTGTCACGCTAAGACCGTAACCTTAGCGATGCCAAGATTTTTGAGACTTGAGTGGAGAGGTTCTGTCTAGTATGTGCCTAGTAGGGTGATTTCTTACCTGAAGGCCCATCGTGTGGTGGAGAAATGGTGCTTGTCATATTTGGCTTTTATGAGGGATGTCAGTGTTGAGACTCCCACTATTGATTCTGTTCCTGTGGTCCATGATTTTTCGGACGTGTTTCATGCTGACCTGCTAGGCATGCCACTTGACAGGGACATTGACTTTTGTATTGATTTGGTGTCGGGCACTCAGCCTATCTCTATTACACCGTATCGTATGGAACCAGTTGAGTTGAAGGAATTGAAAGGGCAGCTTCAGGAACTCCTAGATAAGGGGTTCATTCGGCCTAGTGTGTCACCTCGGGGTGCACCGGTGTTGTTTGTGAAGAAGAAAGATGGTTCCATGAGAATGTGTATTGACTACAGACAATTGAACAAGGTTACAGTCAAGAATAAGTATATGTTGCATCGTATTGATGATTTGTTTGACCAGCTTCAAGGAGCTAGGGTGTTCTCTAAGATTGATTTGAGATCCGGGTATCATCAGCTGAAGATCCGGGATTCTGATATTCCCAAGACAGCTTTCAGGACTCGCTATGGTCATTATGAATTTATGGTGATGTCTTTTGGGCTTACCAATGCCCCAGCAACGTTCATGCATTTGATGAACAACGTGTTTCAGCCGTACCTTGATTCTTTTGTTATTGTGCTCATTGATGACATCCTGGTATATTCTCGTAGCCAGGAGGAGCACACTTAACATTTGAGAGTGGTTTTGCAGAGATTGAGAGAGGAGAAGCTTTATGCAAAGTTCTCCAAGTTAAGTTTTGTCTTGGCTCAGTGGCTTTCTTGGGGCACATGGTGTCCAGTGAGGGTATTCAGGTTGATCCGAAGAAGATAGAGGCGGTGCAGAGTTGGCCCAGACCGTCCTCAGCTACAGAGATTAGGAGCTTCCTTGGTTTGGCGAGATATTACCGTCGCTTTGTGGAGGGGTTTTCTTCTATTGCTTCGCCCTTGACCAAATTGATCCAGAAGGGTTATCCCTTCAGGTGGTTGGACGAGTGTGAGGAGAGCTTTCAGAAGCTCAAGACTGCATTGACCTCAGCTCCAGTATTAGTATTGCCATCAGCTTCAGGTTCTTATACAGTATATTGTGATTCCTCGAGGATAGGCGTTGGTTGTGTTTTGATGCATGATGGTAGGGTAATTGTGTTACAACCCATATTCACGTATGTTGTCTCATGCCATAAGTTAATCGACATAAACATGAGAAGAGATTATCTTTGAGATGATAAGAAGTTAATCATATTGATCTTAAATGATACAAGGGTGTATAAGAGTGATTAACACGTATTAGAAGTTAAACGAATCAAGGATGTTGTAACTCGTATTTTTGGGTAAACCTAGGAGTGCTTGGTACTCTCAAGAGGTAGTGTTTTAAGGTATTTGAATCATATAATATCTGTATCATAGTCTTGAAGTCAAACAAGTTATGAAACAAAAGTCGACAAGAGTTGTCGCAACTTAGGTTCATAGTTTTACTTAAACTTTAGGTCAAATGTTATTAAGCTTTTCTCCCAATCTACTAGGAATTACAGGTTGATCTACCCACCAAATTAAAGATATATTAGTCCAGTTTCCAACGCATTAAACCTTTTATCAATACGACATCGTACTAGAGAGATATAGACTTTTTTGCGAGACTGCACAAGCTGCTAGGTGACAAGTAGGTGGGTCACCTACTTGGGTAAATGATAGCCCAAAAAGAGGCAATTTCGGGTCATCCAAAGAGCCCATTAAAAGGCTTATCTCCTGCTATATATCACCCTTTATATTTCATAAATAACCAGACCTAAACCGCTGCAAACTTCCTCCCAAAAACATTCCACAAACCCTAATTGATTTTCCCTCTCTTTCAAGTTCAAATTGGGGGTAAACCCTAGAGTTTGAATAACCAAGATAAGGGCTGAGTTATCCAACAAGAAAGGTGAGTTTACTGATCTATTTAATCCATTTATGCTGTAAATTCATGGTAATTCGTTTTATACTTGTAAGAACTCACGGGACGGTGATCGGAAGTCGTGAGTTCGAGTTATTCACTTGTAGCGGACTGTTTTGTGTTGATGTTGGGCTGCATGTTTTACTACTGTATTGTGGAGTTTTGGAGGAGGAAGGGTGTGGATAAACACCATATAGATG
>ML247506.1:18624-70845 GCA_005239495.1 Nicotiana undulata | reverse complement strand
CAAGAAGTGCAAAATGAAGAAATTGAGGCTTGGCTCGGTCATCTTTCTACCACCCCCCATCGCACGTGGTCACAAGCTTGATTCCAAGCTAGGTGCCTAGTTCATATCGTCAATGTGGCGAGAAAAAGTGGTAAAAATTGACTTACATCGTGCCACGACGTTAAATGCGGCGCTTTGTGGGAGGCAACCCATTGTTTTTCAAAAAATTTAAGTCATTTTTGAAATTTTCCTTTTTAGAATAGCTTATTATATTTTTTCTAACCAATCTCCCAAGTTTTGCATTTTTCGGAGTTGATTTGAGCAGGTCGGGGATACCGGGGAGTCAAAACCAGTGCAAGAAAACAAAGAAATTACTGGGCAAACATTCTGCCCAGGTCTGCGATGCCTTATGTCCAAAATGCTATAGCGGAATGGCATTTGCGATCAAAAATGCGATCGCAAATGTCCACAGAATGTTCTGCGCAAAACCCAGGTATTTTCGCACCTGCGGTCACTTTTCCGCAGGCGCGTAACCCTTCATCGCAGGTGCGACCAGAGTTGCTGGTGCGAACTTTTCTACGCACCAGCCGTTCCGCAAGTGTGGTACTAGTTCCGCAGGTGCAAAAGGTCGTCAGTTAATTCACAAGTTTACTCCCCCCCCCCCAGGTCAGTTTTTTATGCCCTAACATTTCAAAGCACAAAACACTCCCTCACAATTCTTCACAACATACCCACATCTCTCACTCAGAGTGATTCACAATCTTAGGTAACTTCACTTACTCACTCCCTTTTGCCTCTCCATTTTTGTTTTTCTTTAAAGTTTTCTTGATTAATCAGGCCTTCAATGGCCATGGGCATCATTTAGTTGCTTCATTTTTGTTTTTGTTCTTATTCTTTCCTTTACTGTTTTAGGATAGAATTAGGATGAGGGTTGGTTGAGAGTAGTGATTGAATCATTTGTGGGGTTGTGTTGAGCATTAAACTCGTGTGAGGAAAGAGTAAATGTCATACGCTCGCGAAGTGTTCGAGTTATGGTACGAGTGAAAATTGGGTGCCTCGTACCTTGATTGTAGTATTAATGAAGTTAAAATGCAATTTGGTACACTAATCTGGAAGTCTTGAGTATATATTAGTGGCCAAAAACAAGACTCAAAGCAAACTTCTCTCAAAAATCTGGGCAGTGGAATTTTTGGACGAAGGATCGTAGGTGCGGACCTTTTTCTGCAGGTGCGACCTCGCACCTGCGAGTCCAAAACCGCTGGTGCGAAGATTAGCACAGGTGCAACCAAAAAGATCGCTGGTGCGGAACCGCACCTGCGATCAAAATTCCGCAGGTGCAAAAACTGCACAGATTTTCCTAAACCAGTGTACTTGCATCAAGGCCTTCCCGAGCCCGTTCGACTTGGTTCTTTGGCCTATTTGTAGTATTTTACTATGCTTAAAGATATTCCACTGCTTAACTAACTTCATCTTTGAATTTTTATAGGTGCTTTGATTCAAAAATGGACCCGAACCCAAGCCAAAATTATGAAAATGAGGAGGAAGCTGGAGAACAATATGATGAGTACCAGTTCATGTCTGCCACCTGTCAACGTCTGGTACTTCGAGAAACTCCTCACAAAAAAATTGATACTTGAGCGAGGCATTGTTGATGACAAAGTGAATGAGAAGTTGCCGAGATTCTATGAACGACTGGTATCTTCCGGGTGGACTTGCTTCATTCCAACCTCGTGCATTGCTAATGAAACGTTGGTTCGTGAGTTCTATGCCAACCTCAGGCGGTCAACCTTTCAAGATCCTTTCCTCATCATCCGAGGGAAGCAAGTGAGATTCGGGGTGGAAGAGATAAATGCTGCCCTGGGAATTGAAAACCACCCGATGCAGCCAGTGGTGGACAGGGATACGTGTGAAAATGCAGCATGGCTAGCTTCCAAACTATACCTAGAAAGTGTACAATCAAAATGTGCAAACAAGAGGAAGGGCTTGAAGTCGACTGACTTCACAGCCAAGGCCAAGATATGGTTGCACATACTGAGCAGCAGAGTCTCCCCCAGTGGGAATGTAACAGATGTATCCTACGTCAGGGCTCTGATCATAGCCTGCCTGATCGACGGTGTTCCAGTGAACCCATGTCACTACATTCTACAAGAGATGCGACAGTTTGTGATTGACAATGGGCCTGGGCTACTATTTCCATCAATGATCACTGAGCTATGCCGGCGGGAAGAGGTTGAGGAACGCCCTAATGGTATGCGGGTGCCGGCTGACAAGCCCTTCCAGCCATTGAGGGTTAAGGGAGAAGGTGGAGCAGTCAAAAGCAAGAAGAGAAAGATGACCACCACCACCATCGAGATTGGATCTTCCTCCCTGCCTAGTTCATCAGTGGGTCCGTTTGGGGAGATGAACTCCCAGCTTGCTCTTACTAAGGACCTCGTGTCAAATCTCCCCACCAGACCCCTCACTTCACAGCCACAGCCCCCACCTGACTATTATTCCAGAGCTGAGATGAAGAAATATTTTGACACTCAGACAGAGATGGCTGCTTCTCATGACAAGATGGCTGCTTCTCTGAAGCAGATGGAGACCTCCTACACCAGCCTTGCAAAGGCACATGTTGATTTGGAGGATTCGTTTAAGAAGGATAAGGAAAAGAACAAGAAGAAAGGGGCTCCTAATCAAAGTGTGGAGGGGTGTAAAAGCAATTTTCAGGTGGGGGCAGCCGAGCAAGCCGCTGCCAGTTGCAGATGCTGACGACAGCGAGGAGTATTCATTCATGTCTGATGTTGATGGTGGTGCTGATACTGATGCTACTGATGAGGATGATGAGGAGGATGATGACGAGTGATCGCAGCCGTTCTGACCAGCCACTTCTCCTACAGTCTGCTAGTCTGATGCAAACCTCAGGGAGACCCTCAAACTTTGCCATTTTATTTTGATATTGTGCATTTAGGACACTGCAATGTTTTTAGTTGGGGGTGGCATGTGCACATTTGATGTCTTGTACATTTTATCTATCTGCGACTTGGGTTATGACAGTGTTATGTGCCCTTGCTGGGCTTTATAATTATTTATAGATATTATGTGCCCTTGCTGGGCTTTATGATTATTTATAGATATTATGTGCCCTTGCCGGGCTTGGTGTGATTTGGTTTAGTTTCTTTAATAGTTGATTTTATTTTTAGCTTTTCAGTTTTATTTTGAGTAGTTAGTTTAATTTTCGTAATAATAATACTTTCTTGGGTTTTCTTCATGCTACGGTTCTTTCCCAAGAAACACTTTTTGGATTATTTGGTACTAAAGAAATTAGTCTCTTATATGTGAAATGTAATCTACGAATACCCCGCCGAAAATTGATTTTGAATGAAAACAAGTAAATTGCATGGTGCAAGTTAATTTTTGTGATAAATTCTTGGCTCTTTTAGTGACTCTTTACACACTAGCTCGAAAATATTGCTCTAAACTCCTATAAAAAATATAAATAAATAGATGAATGAAATTGACCCATCTTGATTAATTCATGTGCCATGTGTGTTAGAGCTTGTGTAAATAATTCTTGTGCTTGCGTCCATCATCTAGAACTTGCCCTGTTGGTTTTTCAATGCTAATGACAATTATGTTTGGTTGGAGAAATGACCTTAGGCATTCTTTGTGTTATTTGAAAACCCTGTTAGCCATTTGAGCCACCTTTCTATATATATTATCACTAGTTATCCCATTTGAGCCTTGAACTTTTTCTTTGGTCACCTCAATACTAGCCTTTCCCTTTTGAAAAATAATTCCTCTTTTGAACCCGTCCCTCCTTGAATATTGAGAATGAGGCAAAAAGCCTAAGTTGGGGGTGTAGTGTCAAAGTGGAAGCTAGGAAGGTACTCTCTTGAAATCAAGCTCCAAAAAAAATACAAAAGAAAAATACAAAAGGAAAATACAAAAAATATGGGAGCTTTGAAGAGACTAATTGAGGTATTTAAAGTGGTTCTATGTTGGTAACTAGATGCAAATGAGGCCATGTGGTTTGAATAGAAACAAAGTGCATCAAGAAAGAAAAATGTGAGTAGTGTTCAAGGAGGGTGTAGCCATTTTCCCAAATGTGTATCCTACCTTTACCTAAACCTAAATTACAAGCTTATAAAGCCCTTATGGGATCTCCAACCGAATATTCTTGAATATGCTTTGAATTAAAATAAGGGCAAGCCTATGGTATGATTGGTTGTAGCACTTGAAAGTCTTTGTGAGTGTGAGTGTGAGTGGCTTTGTAAATATGTCCCTTGTTGTTGACGTTGAAAATATTGTGAGTTGGGAGTTTCTTTCTTTCTTTCTTTCTTGTGAGGGGACATGAATTAGGATTGAATGGTGAAATTGATATAATCAAAAAAATAAACGAGTTGAGAATGTGTAATAGACTAGTGTTGTTGAGTCACTTCTTGAGGCTTTTTCTTGTCACTTTATTATTTTTTGAAAATCCCCTGCACTTCTTGAAATTGCTTGTAAATGAGGGAGTTATTCAATTAAGATGCATACTTGAGCCTAATTATTAGTACCAACCAAATTCATAAGTTTAATGCTTAAGTGGAAAATGTGAATTGTGAATACGAGCAATGCAACTTGTGTCTAAAATAGTAGAACCTCATTAAGTTATTAGTTTTGATTTGCTTGAGGACAAGAAAAAGCTCTAAGTTGGGGGTGTTGATGAGTGGTGATTTTACCGCTCATTTTAGCCTCTTCTCATTAGTTTTTCTATTGTTAAATGATAACTTGAGTTCGTTATTAGTGTATAATTGCTCAATTTTTAGGGAAATGATGTTATGAAGGTTGGTGTTGAATTGGAATGAAAGTTGGACAAAAAGTGGTGAAAAAGTGCATGAAATGCTTCAGTGATTCCGCACCTGCGGATTCTAGGTCGCAAGTGCGACCTCGCACCTGCGAAGGATTGATCGCCCCTGCAAAGCCAGCTCAGTCACACATGACTCGCACCTGCGGTGCTTTTTACGCACCTGCGGAACCGCAGGTGCGACCATATGTCCGCACATGAGATGGAAAGTCAAACCAGCCTAGACTCGCACCTGCGAGTGAAATTCACGCATCTGCGGAACCGCAGGTGCGACCAGATGTCCGCTCCTGCGGAAAGTTGACCAAAGCTCAGAACTCGCACCTGCGTGAATATTTCCGCTCCTGCGGAATCGCACCTGCGAGGAGTCTTCCGCAGGTGCGATAGTCGGGCATCAGATCTGGACAAGAGTGTAAATTCACATTTTCCAAACTCAACTTTCATATACTCGACCTAGCATTCATCTTGGCATATCTTTGGACATATTTTCAGTTTTGTATAGATAATTTTGAGAGAGAAGAAGAAGTCTTGAAGCTAGGGCTTTGCACACACACTTGGGTCTTGAAGATTTCATCATTTTGGTTAAGGATTTCTTACCCATTTATGTTTATTTCTTCATTTCCTTGTTTTGTATTGAATATCTAAGTGTGTAGTATTTTTCCAACACTTGAATCTTGTTTATGGGAATATTCATATTTAAAGTGTGGATTAAATACCTTGTTGTGCTTATGTATTGAATGATTTTATTATATTTATGAAGTGGGTGTTTGTTATTTTAATTATTCTTGTTCTTTAATGTTTCCAAAGGGATTAGCTAACCCTAGGACTCGCCCATTAACTCCGAATTAATTTTGGAAAAGATTATTTGGGGTTGGGAAAGATTAATTAACAAGAACTTGAGGATTTAACCCTCATTTTATAGATTCTACCTAGGGATAGGATTGAACTACTTGTAGCCAAGCCCGGAAGTGCTTAATCTCCTAATTGGGTTAGGAATAATTCATTTAGGAAGTCTTGTTAGTCTTTGGGAAAAGCTAATTAAGAAATATTATTCGTGGCTAATTAACATATCTCACTCATATTTGTAAAATCGTGAAATACATTGGATCGTTACGTGAGTGTAATACCCGATGCATTCATTCTTGTTGCCATTGATCATTTTACTCAATTTCTATATTAGTTTATATTTCGCATTTAGCTATAAACGATTATCAAAACCCAAAATCTTATTAGTTTGGCATTTCGCGATAAGTGATAACTCTTTAGCATTCCTAATCGCCCTCATATTGTTCTCTGTGGGATTCAACCCCAAACTTGTTGGGTTACTATATTTGACAACGATCGCTTACCCTATTTTAAGGTGTAAATTAAGCGTATCAAGGAGCGTTGGTGAAGACGGCCAGTTCCAAGAGCTACGTGATGAGATTGGGAGGAGAGATGAGGAGCTGAAAGAGAAGGACGAAGAGATTATGAAGGCTATTGGCCGATGCAGCGTGTTGGAGGAGATGCTAAAGTCCAAAGAGGATGAGCTCGAACTGAGCAAGGGGATAGTGGCCGAGAACGCAGACATTCAGGCGCGGTTGGCATCCTTGAAGGTCGAACTCGATCAAAATGAGGCGAGGACCGCCGAGTTGATGGACGAATTGGATACTAGGTTGGGGAGTTGTAAATGGCCGAGAGGATTAGGATGGCCTCGGTGGCGGAGGCGGTGGCTTTGGCAGGCACCTTGCGCATTTGTAGATCTGAGCGAGCAGGTGAAGCGAAAACATCGGCGCTGAAGGTGGCGAGGTTGGAGGACCAAGTTGGGAGCTTGGAGTTGGAACTGTCAGGATTGAACGAGCAGATCGTACACTTGAAGGCCGAGAAAGGACAGTTGGCCTACTCGTCTACTTCTCAAGCTCCTGCCGATGCGAGTATATTGCGGGAGTTGTATGAGATGTGGGTTCACGCTGAGGCTCATCTTGACATATACAAGTCTTTTAGAGATGCTTGAAAGGTTTCCAAAGAGGAACTTAGCGGTGTTCGTGTTAAAGCGCAGGCGGCTCGCGAAGCTTGCGGCTATGCGCCTGATACGCCTGGCGGGGGAGATGACGAAGATACCGTGGATGGGCTTACCTCTAATCCTTGGTAATATGAAGAATATGTTGATGAGGATGATGTAGTGTAAAGCTGTTTGTATTTAATTTTTGGTCGTTTTGATACTTTTTCGAGGCCGTACTCGGCCTCTTTGTAAAAAACGAGTAATGTAACCCAATCAATTGTAATGGGATGGTTACCTTTTGCTATATGCTTTTGGATTCATGTTTTCTTGTATTCTGTTGTGATATTGTCCTCAGGAGGTTGATCGTAGACTGACTTGGGGTCAATCTTCGGTAAGGCGTACGATAATTCGAGCGAGGTCGAATGTGAGTAATTCGGGTGAGGTCGAATGTGAGTAATTCGGGTGAGGTCGAATGTGAGTAATTCGAGCGAGGTCAAATGTGAGTAATTCGAGCGAGGTCGAATTTAAATAATTCGAGCGGGGTCGAATGTAAATAATTTGAACGAGGTCGAATGTGAGTAATTCGAGTGAGGTCAAATGTGAGTAATTCGAGCGAGGTCGAATGTAAATAATTCGAGCGAGGTCGAATGAGAGTAATTCGAGCGAGGTCAAATGTGAATAATTCGAGCGAGGTCGAGTGTAAATAATTCGAGCGGGGTCGAATGTAAGTAATTCGAGCGAGGTCGGATGTGAGTAATTCGAGCGAGGTCAAATGTGAGTAATTTAAGCGAGGTCGAATGTAAATAATTCGAGCGATGTTGAATGTAAGCAATTCGAGCGATGTCGAATGTAAATAATTTGAGTGAGGTAGAATGTGAGTAATTCGAGTGAGGTCGAATGTGAGTAATTCGAGCGAGTTCGAATGTAAGTGATTAAAGCGGGGTCGAATGTAAGTGATTCGAGTGAGGTCGAATGTAGATGTAGAATGTAGGATGTAGAGCGATTTGGAGTTGTGCGGAAAAATGTTGCGTGTTGCTTTGTTTATTCATTTCGTTGGAGAATTTTACATACTTTAGTCAATACATACATTTGAGAAGTTCTCCGTCTACCTAGTCCCTTCATCGATCTTCCTGGAGTGGTGGATAGGCGGAGCGATGAATAACAAACTTGAACTTTGAGGCACCCTCTTCATCGCCTCATTAAAAACCACCTCGGCAAAAACCCAACTGGGGATAAATATCCGAGTGAGGGAAAAAGAGTAAGACTTAGAAGACGTCTGTTTTCATAAGTTGAAGTATTTGAGGAGGGCCACATTCCAATTGTTAGGTAGCAGCTTTCCTTCCATTGTCTCTAGTTGAAATGACCCTTTGTTAACTGTTGTTGTGATTTTGTATGGTCCGTCCCAGTTGGTTCGTTGCTTTCCCTCTCTTGGGTATTTGCTTGTGTGTGTTTTGGCTTTGAGCACGTAGTCCCCGACTTTGAGTGGTATGATTTTGGCCTTTTTGTTGTAGTATCGTTCTACTTACTATTTTTGGGTGATCATTCTTATGTACGCCATCTCTCTTCGCTCTTCTACCTCGTCGAGGTCTTGCTTCATGTTCTCGTCATTGCTTGGTCCGCTTTCATTGGAGTATCTTAGGCTTGGTTCCCCGACTTCGACCGGTATGAATGCATCAGTGTCGTAGACCAATGAATATGGAGTTTCTCCTGTGCTTCTTTGGCATGGTGAGGTATGCCCATAGCACCTCTGGTAGCAGTTCTAGACACAGTCCCTTGGCGTCTTCGAGTTTCTTTTTCATGATGTTTAATATTGTCTTGTTGGAGGATTCGGCTTGACCATTTCCTGCGGGATGATATGGCGTGGAAAGTATTCGCTTGATGTGCCACTTCTCAAAAAATTTAGCGGTCTTTTTTCCCGGTGAACTGTGGTCTGTTATCACAGCTGATTCCCTTAGTGATGCCAAAACGGGATATGATGTTCCTCTGTATGAATGTGATGACCTCATGCGCGCGTATTTGGGCTAAAGCACATGCTTCTACCCATTTAGAAAAGTAGTCAGTCAAAACTAAAAGGAAATGTATATTACCTCGACCTGCTGGGAGTGGTATTATGATGTCCATTCCCCATTTGATGAATGTCCATGGCGACGTGACCGAATGGAGGTACTCGCCCGCTTGATGTATCATTGGGGCGTACTTCTGACATTGTTCACATTTTTTTATGAAGTCGGTGGCTTCTTTTTTCATGGTGGGCCAATAATAGCCAGCTCGTATGAGGCACCTGACGAGGGCTCGTTTGCCGGTATGGGCACCGCAATGGCCTTCGTGTAATTTCTCGAGTAGTCGCCTTGTTTGGTTTGGTCCCAAGCATTTCGCCAATGGGCCACCGAACGTCCTTTTGTATAAGTCGTTGTCGATGATGTTGTACCTAGATGCCTGCATTCGAAGCTTTCTGGCTTCTTTTTTATCTGGTGGAAGTGTCCCCTCCTGAAAGTAGGTTATAATACGGTTGCGCATGTGCTAAGTTAAGTTTACAGAGTGTACCTCAAGTTGATCTATCGACGAGTGGAGTAGTGTGACGACGCTCCCCTTTCCATTTAAGTTTTTTGTTGTTGCTGCTAGTTTGGCGAGGCCGTCTGCCTCGGCGTTCTGAGCTCGAGGTATTTGATCAAATTGACATCCGTCGAATTCCGGCAGTGGTTTATGGATTTCCGTTTGGTACTTTTGTAGCCTTTGCTCCTTGATCTGGTAAGTCCCTGTGACTTGGTTGACGACGAGTTGAGAGTCGCATCGAAGGACGACCCGTCGTGCTCCGTACTTAAGAGCTAGTTTCACTCCTGCAATCACGACCTCATACTCGGCCTCGTTGTTAGTAATGTTGGGGCATCGTATGGACTGGTAGATGACCTCGCATGTTGGGACCTCCAGTACAAGTCCCAGTCCTGAACCTGACGTGTTAGAAGCGCAGTCGGTGTATAAGACCCATGGGTCAGGTATGTGGGAAGTTGTACGAGAAGTTTCCTGCTCGTTCAGGCATTATCTTGGTGTTGAAGTCAGCGACGAAGTTGGCCAATACTTGCGACTTTAGCGTCGTCCACGGCTGATATGTGATATCGTTCTCGCTTAGCTCGATGGCCTATTTGGCCAATCTTCCTGATAGTTCGGGTTGATGTAAAATGCTTCTAACGGGGAAGGTTGTGACCACCGATATGGGATGGAACTGAAAATAAGGTCTAAGCTTTCGTGAAGCTATGACCAGTGCTAGATGCTAACAAAAGAATTAGATCCTTTGACCAAAGCTATTATTAAGAAGAACGCGGGTTTCTGATAGCCACGGTAAGACTGATAATTGTAAGTAAATTGAATAATAAGATGCACGAAAAGTAAAGTGTATATCACTAGTCGTTCGAATGTCCTTTAAAAGTTATATTTCATTCCCTTATATAGGGAATTTCTAAATATAATGTCTACCTTTTTCAATGATTTTACATTAATGACTAATTATGGTATTAATGTAACATTACAATGAGTAATCGCAACTGTTGCGTGAAGGTTGTAACATGTGGATCATTACTTGAAGATCTCTGAATCTGCCCTTTGTTCCGCCCGGATACATTCTGACCGCGTCTCTTCATCTTCATAATCAGGTTGAGACTCCCGTAGCTAATTACCCCGTGGGTATGATTTGTCGTGCCTCTTTGCCTCATACCTCTTCGTAGAGTCCTGTCCAGCTGTCGCGTTTTCATTGCTCCACATAGACTGTTGAGACATCAAGAATTATTACACGTGTGAAGCTCTTTTTTACCAATACAGATAGTCCCCCCACTTACCATTTATTTATCGATTAATATTTGGTAAATGGATACTCATTTATGGCGGGAATATTTTGCCGTCGCTTCACTCGAAACACTGCATCTTTCTCTGAACGTAGGCGTCGCTTGTCACTTCCATTTAATGTGTATGCCATGTGGAATTTCCGGATTGGTTCTGCAATTGTTCAGCGCCTTTTAGGGCTTTTTGCGGTTGCATCAGTCACGAAGTGACATCTTCAAATATGGCTTTCACATCATTGTTTTTTTTCATTTTTGACGGTTGTCTTCGAGTATAAATACCCCTTTTCCTTTCTTTACTTTCACGAAAAACTTCTAACTTTCAAACTTTATTTGTAAAGAACTTTTTCTTGCCCTTGTAAATATGTCTTCCTCAAACCAATCTAAGAGAGTCATAAATGTAGATGATTTGACTCCCTCTTCTGTTCCGACACGGAGTAGGAGAGGCGGCAGGTTGAGGAATTTAGGTTCTACTCCTTCAAGGGGTTCTTCCTCTTATCAAATTACTTCCCCTCCTTCTTCTTGGTATTTAACTTCTCCGAGGGATAGGGCTTCTAGATCTTCGTCCAAGGGTAGAGAACATCACGAACCTTTACGCGAACCGAGGGTTGATGAAATAGTACCTGCGGAATTCACCTTTGTTAGGGATAGTCAGGCCCTTAAAGACCAGCTTTTGTCATTGTCGTCTCTTGATAGTGCTGACAAGTACCCTACCCAGATTACTGAAGGTTTAATTTCTCTTGTACGCATGGACCGTTATTGGAGGTCCGATTTTCCTGTCGTCGTTCCAAATAGTAATCAAAGAATAACGTCTTACAAGACGGGTTATTCTTTTGTTTATACTTATCCCTTTACATTAGGGTTCAAGCCTCCCATCGACCCAGTTATCATCGAGTTCTGTCGATTTTTTCAAAAATTTCTTGGGACAAGTCGGTCCTCTTGTATGGCGAGTCGTTGCATGCCTTAGATATTTGGATACCTTAGCTTCGGTACCCTTTACCTTTCATCATCTTATTCACCTCTATTCTCCAATGCTGTTCCGCCAGGGAATTGTTTGTTCAACCATAAAATAAGATCCTTTGACCAAAGCTATTTTAGGATAAACTCGGGTTACTGATAATCGAAAAGAGAATGAAATAATAAGTAAAGAAACAATAGATTGATAGCAATATGCTAGAAATAAAATAGTTTGTATTCGAGAGNTCTTTTATCCTGTGCCTCCGTGTATCTTTACTTCCACATGTGTTGTTTTCTTTGGTCCACATAGTTGGCTGAGTCATCCAAATTCTGGCAACGTGTAAAGCTATTTTTTACCAATACAGATAGTCCCCCCACTTGCCATGTATTTGGCGTATAATACTTGGTAAGTGGATACGCATTTATGGCGGGAATATTTTGTCACCGCTTTGTTCCGAGACATTTTATCCTTTATTGAATGCATTCATCGTGTATTACTTCTCTTTAATGCTTCTTCCACGTGTTTGTCTTTGATTGGCTCTGCAACAATTCGCCGCATCAGTTTTGAAGTGACACTCTTAATTATGACTTTCCATCATTACTTTTCCATGCTTTGACGGTTTCCATTAGGTATAAATAATCGTCTTCTTTCTTTCTCTTTCACGAAACACTTCTATAATTTGATTTTTCCTTGGTGAAGAAATTTTCCTTAGCTTGCATAAATATGTTTTGGTCGACCTAAAAAGGTTAACAATGTTGAAACTTTGGCGTCTCCTTCTTCTGCTTCATCTAGGAGCCGGAGAGGTGGTCGATTGAGGAGTTTAGGATTTGTTTCCACTAGAGGTTCTTCATCTCCTTTAGTTTCTCCTTCTTCTAGTAGGTCTTTGTTTTCTCCCAGAGGTAGATCCTCTCATTCTGTTTCTAAGAACAAGGATGATATTCGTGAACCCAGAGTTGACGAAATACTTCCTGCTGAGATAGTTTTTCCAGAAGTAAATTCTTCCATCGCCAAGCTTCTTCTTTAGATAGTGTAGAGAAATACACTACCATTGTTACTGTAGGTAATATTCCTGTTGTTCGTAGGGAATGTTCCTGGGAGTCTAATGTTCCCATTCTTATGCCAAGTAATATCCAAAGAATCTCGTCTTACAAGACGGGTTTTTCTTATGTCTATACTTACCCTTTCACATTTGGATTTCAGCCTCATGTTGACCCTGTTATCATAGAATTTTGCCGTTTTTTCAATATTTGCCTAGGACAGGTTGGTCCCTTAGTATGGCGTGTTGTTTCTTGTCTAAGAGTTTTGGCTTCAAAGGTTTCCGTTCCTTTCACCTTTCATCATCTGATGCATTTGTATTCACCTGCTCTGTTTCATCAAGGACTTTTACTCAGGCTGCTGGAGTAAGAGAGTTTTAGTAACCCCTGATGATGATAAAAATAGAGGTTGGTACCTGAGGTACGTTGCTATTCCCACTGCTGTTCTAGTGGGTGAAAATAATCTTCCCTTCCCTGAGAAATGGAACTGTGCACGTAAGTACTTTGGTTCGCACCTGTCTTCTTTACATAAAGTTGTATTATGTTTTTAACACCGCATCTGTTTTCCTCTTGTTTTCAGCAACTATGAATATTGTCGAGAATGTCTCCAATATTCGTAGTTGGGTAGAAAGAATGTTAACTGTTGCTCCTGCCGAGGAAAGATCCTGTAAGTACTTTTCCACAAAGTATAAATGGATTGTCAAGACTCATGGTAAGTAGAGTTTTTCTCTTTTCTTTCCTTACCTGAATTTTGTTAAATTCTTTCTCTTTTTTGATAGGGTTTTCTACTCGTGGGGCATCTTCATCGCTTCCGAAGATGTCGTTATCTCATGCCCAAAATGTCTTAGCTAGTGCTTCAAAAAGAAAGGTTCAAGGTTCTCGCTTTGGAGGAGAAGATGAGGATGAAGAAGAGGGGGCTTTAGTGCACCGGGCGAGAAGAAGGCAGGTAATTTCTGATGATGAGTCTACTCCCGCGCCTCTTTCTTCCGTGTTGGCAATCAGGCCTTCTTCTTCTCGTGATCAATCCCAGTCCCCAACTCGAGATCCTGCCGAGCGTCTATTTCATGAAGGTTTTGAAATGGACCCCTATGATGTTCCCTTGGCTACCATCTATCCAGGTTTTGCTGTCGTTCCTGCTTCTCACTCTATGGTTGTTGTTCCTCCTCCCATACCTGTTATTTCTTCAGTTTCTTTTTCGTTCATCTCTATCGAAGTGCCCGCTACTTCTTTAGCTTCCGATCCCTCTCTCTTTTCCACTGTCCCTTCCGTCCCTGCTTCCGTGCCTTCTGTTATAGAAGAAGGGTCTTCCAGCAGGGAGATGAGAAGAGTTACAATTGAGGTTCCAGCCGGTGGAAGCCTCTTCAAGAAGACTGGTGAGCCAGAGGTATGGCTTAAGCCTTTAATTGGCTCTTAGGAGGGGGCCAAGCTTGATAGCCACGCAACTCTTACTTGGGCAAATGAGGTGGTGCACAACTCCTTAAAGGTATGTACTTTGGAAGAACTTTTGCACACATGTTGTTCTTTAATTAACAGTTTAACACATTTGATTGTTTTACTGTTTTTGCAGACGCACCTTATTGGTTTGGAGCTTATGAAGAGAGTTTCCAATTATGAAAATGAGTTGAAGGTGTTCCGTGGGCTCGATGATATTAAAGCACAGTACGACAGTCTTCGAATAGAGATGGGAGCTTTAGAGGATGAGAGAGATACCTTGAGGGAGCAATTGAAGGTTGTTAAGGCAGAGCTGGAGAAAGCCTCTTTCATCCAGGTAAATAAGGATAAAGATGTTCTTGAATCTTCATTTGCTGAGCAACTGTCAAAAGCTACGGAGGAAACCCGGCACCTGAAGCACATGTTGGGGGAGAAAGAGGAATATTCTGGTGAACTTGTGTGTAATCTCTCCCAGGTTCAAGAGGATCTTCGTGAAGCTCAAATGAAGGTTCAGACTTTGGAGGAATCAATTGCATCTCTAAAGGTTGCCTTGGAAGCCACTGAGACTGAGAATGATAATTTGAAGGGCGAGATTCAGGCTTGGTCAAGGGACTATGGTGACCTTGAAGAATCAACGGTTGTTGACGTGAGTAGGGAATATATGAGTGCTCACCATGATACATTATTTGAAATGAGTCGAGAAGGCTTTGAACTTGATGCTCAGATTACAAAATCTAGGGAAGCTATGGAGAAGACTCAGAAAGGTTTTGATCTCTCTCCAGTTGATGAAGCCTAGGAAGAAGGGGATGATTCTTCAGAAGAAGCTGGTTCTCCTCCTCCTCCTAGAGAATNTGGATTGGTGTAATTACTCCCAGCTCCATCGGGAGTAAATTTGAAACTTCTAAAGTCCCCAATTGACAATTTAGGGGCAAAAAATGTATATATCTATGCGGTTAAGTACTAGTTTAGTACTTACTTTTTAACTTAGCCGCTTTTATATCAATATTTTTGAGACTTTTTGTTATGAGTTTGAGCCTTACTCTTTACTCAAGTCTATTTCTTTGTGTTGCTTTTGTGAGGTTTCTGTTCGTACCTCTAAGCTTTCTTTTCATAAAGATGCGTGCTTTACTTTGAACTCTTTTATGATGGGTGTAGTATAAGCTTTTTAGCCTCTGTTTATAAGAGGCTTTGTTTATGAATTAGGGCCCTTTTAATGTTTTAATGAAGAAGACGTCTCAACTTCATTGAAAATGCAATAGAGTGATAGGAATTTTTCACATGTTTAAGAATGTTTTTGTGAGAGGTTTTTGCTTGAACTTTCACAACATTTTACATGTGTTATGTTTGTCATCTAAAACTCATGTTGCAACTGTTTTGCTTTAACAGATTTGATAATCACTTGTATTTCGTAATTGGTTTTAGTAGATAACGGTTTTTCGAGTTAATACAAGGAAGTAACTGTTTTTCATTAGTAACAGTTTTTNNTATTTGAGTACAAAGATTTCATAACTGTTTTGATTACAACAGTTTTGGCTAAGTACAATGATGATGATCTTCTATCCCTAACTGTTTTTTATGTAACAGTTTTTTTGTATAGGAGATGTACATTTCTTCTTCATAGCTAATATTTTGCCTTCTAACCTGAACATGGTTCGAGGGTTTTCAGAGTAGGCTTTCGTAATTCTTGTGCCGGAGTTTTCAGTTCTTTTGCTCGTATCACTTGTCTTGTTGGGTGAATGGTTCTTTTAGGCTCGAGCATTCTGACTTCTGGTAGTCTTTTGCTTCATTTTGACCTTCCATGTTATATAGTCCCCCAAGTGTATGAGCGTTGAAGAATGAGATCTCGAGCACTTTATTATTCCTTCTTTGTGGTCCTTTCCCTGAAAAAGGAAAATATTCCGGACTCGAAGGTATATACTTTTTTTAGATGATGACTGCTTAACCCTTTAAAATATCCATCAGAAAGTGTAACCCTAGACCGGGAATGGTGTTATTTCCTCGCGTCTTTGTAGGTCTAATGTCATCATCTGGTGATGGCTTAGCATTTTGCCTATCATCTAAAAAAGTTAGTAAAGTTTAAATATTCAAAGATAAAATCGATCATGCGATACCTGACCGGGAGTACTTCTTTTTCTTAGAAGTAGTACTTTTTCAGATGGATGGCGTTCCAGCTCATTGGTAGAATCCTGTCGTCCATGGCTTCCAACTCGTACGCGCCTTTCCCTGCTATGCCTCGGACCTTATAGGGACCTTGCCAGTTTGGATTTAGTTTGCCAGCCCATGCTTCCTTTGTTGACTAGAAGACCTTTTAAAGTACAAAGTCCCCAATTTTGAAATATCTGAGATGAGCTTTGCGGTTGTAGTATCGTTCTATGATTTGCTTTTGAGCTGCCATCCGTATTAAGGCCGCATCTCTTCGTGACTCGAGCAGGTCTAAATTGGTTTGGAGTTCAACATCATTCGTTTGTTCCGTAGCTGTCGTCACTCTCAGACTTGGTTCGCCAATTTCTACGGGTATTAATGCCTCTGAGCCATAAACGAGTGCGAAAGGACTCTCCCGTAACTATTTTTGATGTAGTTCTGTATGCCCATAACACCACTGGTAATTCGTCGGGCCAATTTCCTTTGGCTCTGTCTAACCGCTTCTTTATATTGTTGATGATGATTTTGTTCGTGGATTCTGCTTGTCCATTAGCTACGGGATGATATGGTGTTGATGCGATCCGTTTGATTTTCCAGCTGTCGAAGAATTCTGTGATTTGAGAGCCTATAAATTGTGGGCCTTATCACACATGATCTCCTTTGGAATTCCGAACCGGCATATTATATTTATCCATAAGAAACTTTTAACCTCTTTTTCCCGCACCTGTTTGAATGCTTCTGCTTCTACCCATTTTGTGAAGTAATCAGTAAGTACAAGTAGGAACCGTACCTGACCTTTAGCTGGGGAAGAGGTCCTACTATATACATTCCCCATTTCATGAAGGGCCATGGTGATATAATAGAATGTAACAATTCTGCTGGTCGGTGCATATTATTGGCGAACCGCTGACATTTGTCACATTTTGATATGAAATTCTCCTCGTCTTCTTCCATCTTAGGCCAGTAGTATCCTGCTCTGATTAAGGTTTTTACCAAAGATCTTGCACCTGCGTGATTTCCACAGTGGCCCTCATGGACTTCTCTTATCACAAACTCCGTCTGGTTAGGTCCGAGGCACTTAGCTAGGGGTCCTCCAAACATTTTGCGGTACAAGGTGCTGTGAACTAGACAGTATCTCGCTGCTTTGCGACAGAGCGCTTGAGCTGCTTTTTTGTCTTCATGCACGATACCGTTCTGCAAAAAGTTAAGAATTTCGTTTCTCCAATCCCAAGTTAAATTATTGAAAGATACCTCATTCTTGTTTTGATCGATTGTCGAATGGAAGAGGTGTACGACGATAGTGTTGTCTTTAATTGTTACGTCCGTAACTGCTGCGAGGTTGGCCAATGCATCTGCTTCAACATTTTCTTCTCTAGGTATTTATATTATTTTCCACATTTTGAACTGTCTCACAAGTTCTCGTGCCTTTTCTAGGTACTGTTGCACGAGTTTCCCGAGCGATGTAAGTCCCCTGCATTTGGTTTACCACCAGTTATGAATCACTGTTGATTTCGATTTGTTCAATTGACAACTCTCGTGCGAATTCTAAACCTGCAATAACAGCCTCGTACTCTGCTTCATTGTTAGTTATTGGATAGCATTTGATTGCTTGTCGTATCTTTTCACCCGTAGGTGATATTAGTACAATAACTAATCCTGCTCCATTTATATTAGAAGAGCCATCTGTAAATAGGGTCCATTGACCTGGGTTTATACCATTGAAGAGCTGTAATTCCTTTTCTACTTCAGGAGTAATATTACTGCTAAAGTCAGCCAATATTTGTGACTTAATTGCAGTTCAAGGTTGATATGTTATATCATGCTCACTTAATTCTATGGCCCATTCGGCTAATCTCCCTTACAGTTCTTGTTTATGCAAAATATTCCTTAAAGGATATGAAGTTATGACAGTAATTTGATGACATTGAAAATAAGGACGCAATTTTCTTGATGCCATTATTAATGCTAAAGCTAATTTTTCTAGATGTGGATATCTAGTCTCAGCATCTAGTAAAGTTTTGCTTACATAATAAATGGGAGATTTTTTACCTTTTTCTTCTCTTACCAGTACTGCACTTACGACAATTTCTGAGACAGCCAGGTAGATGTATAATCTTTCTCCTTTTTTTGGCTTTGATAGCAATGGTGGTTTTGACAAGTAGACCTTCAAGTCTTTTAAAGCCTGTTGACATTCTTCAGTCCATTCGAACTGATTTTGCTTTTTAAGAACTGCAAAGAATTTAAAGATTTTTTCTGAAGACTTAGAAATAAATCTCCCTAGAGCTGCTTTTCTTCCTGTCAATCTTTGGATTTCTTTTTTATTTCTCAAGATTTCAGGTATTTCTTCTATACCTTTTATCTGTGCTGTATTTACCTCTATTCCTCTGTTAGACACAAGAAATCCCAAAAACTTACCAGATTGTACTCAGAAGGCACATTTTTCCAGGTTGAGTTTTATATTGTACCTGCGTAAGATATCAAAAGTGATAGAGAGATGTTGTAGATGATCTACTGCTTGTATTGATTTTACAAGCATATCATCGATGTAAACCTCCATTGTTTTGCCCAAATGTTCTTGGAACATTTTTGTCACTAACCTTTGATAAGTGGCACCTGCATTTTTTAACCCAAAAGGCATAACATTATAACAATAGGTCCCCCGGTTAGTAATGAAAGAAGTCTTTTCTTAATCCTAGGGGTACATTTTGATTTGTTTATAACCAGAATATGCATCTAAAAATCTTAACAATTCATGACTCGCGGTTGTATCGATCATTTGATCTATATGTGGCAAGGGAAATGAATCTTTAGGACATGCTTTATTTAAATCAGTATAATCGACACATACCCGCCATTTTCCATTCTTTTTAGGTACTACTATTGTGTTAGCTAGCCAGTCAGGATACTTTGCCCCCCGTATCCAACCTATATTTAAAAGCTTTTGGATTTCTTCATCGATCACTTGATTTATAAAAGGTCCTTGCTTTCGTTTCTTTTGTTTAACAGGTACGAACGATGGATCTTTGTTTAATTTGTGAGTCATCACTTCTGGTGGGATACATGTCATATCCGAATGGGATCATGCAAAACAATCCTCATTAGCCTTTAAATAATTGACTAACATACCTTTTTGTTCTGGAGTTAATCTTTCCAACAATTTTATGCCAATGTAAAGTTTCCTTTCGGGCTTTTGTTCAAATATGGGAACAACCTCGAGTTCTTCAGCAATTGTTTTGATATGTTCTTCTTCTTCTTGTTCACGAATGAAATCTGGTCTGGAGTTTATGTCCGCATGTTCTGGCTCATTCTTGATGATTACAGGATTTGTTTCGTCATTATCCTCTTCCGTACCTATTGGAATATCTATTTCTTTGGTACGTAGCTGATCAGAAGTTTGTTCCATACCTGTTTGTTGATGAGCCTCTGTTTGACAATTCGTTGTTTCTTCCGCATCTTTTTTGTTGTTAAGAGTTATTGAATTAATATTCCTCAAGGTTTGCTGATCACCCCTGATTTTCCTTATTCCCCATTTGGAAGGGAATTTTATCACTTGATGTAAAGTAGATGGAACTGCTTTCATGTCATGAATCCATAGTCTTCCCAGGATGACGTTGTAATCCATTTATGTATTAATGACTTGGAACTTTGCATTTTTGACGACTCCTTCAGCGTAAGTATTGAGTTTGATCTCACCTTTAGTTATCACTGTTGAATTGTCGAACCCAGATATGGCTCGAACCTTTGGAATCATTTTGTTTTCTACTAGCATTTCTTCCATAACTTTCATCAAAATAATATTGACTGAACTGCCTGGATCATTCAACACCCTTTTAACGTTAGTGTCAAGAATGAGTAAGGATATTACCAGCGCGTCATTGTGTGGAAGTATTAATCCACCAAAATCTACGTTATCCAAAGATATTTGATCTTCCCTTGTTTCTTCTCGAACTCGCTTTCCGTGGGTGCTCGTGACTTTTGATGTTAGCTGGCAGACTATCCCATTTACTTCTTCAACTCTATGTATGACATTGACAGTCCGTTTTGGGGAGGGTGGTTTTGGTGGCTCCTGCCTGTTGTTCATATATGCCTGTTTACCTTTATCACTAAACAAGTCTGTTAAATAGCCCTGTTTTAATAGATGTTCTACTTCACCTTGTAAAAATCTACAATCTGTTGTTCTATGGCCGTGATCATTGTGGAATTCACACCACTGATCGAGGTTTCTCCTGTTAGGATTAGAACGCATTTCTTTCGGCCATTTAACTTTGTTCTCCATACTTCTCAGTATTGAGACGAGCTCAGTGCTGCTTACATTAAAGTTATGGTCTCCAATTCGGGTAATACCCCGGGATCGTTCATCTCGATCTCTGCTGGATCCAGATGAGGATGAGTTTGTATCTCTTCCCAAAGGTCTTGTATTTTCGAACCTGGGACGTAGGTCACGTCCCGAGGGTCCTAAGTAAGGATCATACCTGTTTTTACTTGACCTTTTCTCTGATTCTGGGCGTCTTGTTCTGGGGTATTCCTCATCTTTTGATCGTGCAATTATATCCTCTTCAATCCTGAGTTTAGTACTGTACCTGTTGTACACATCATTCCATGTCGTGGCTGGGAATTCTCTTAGACTCTCTTTGAGTCGCCTCGTGGCTTCTGAGCTTTTCTTGTTCAAGTTACTTGTGAATTCCATGGCTGCCCAGTTGTCAGGCATCCTCGGTAGTTGCATTCTTTCCCGTTGGAATCTATCTACAAACTCACGGAAAAATTCCTTGTCTCCCTGCTTTATCTTGAATATATCTTCCATTCGTTTTTCAACTTTTTGTGCACCAGAGTGTGATTTTATAAACGAATCTGCAAGTTCAGCAAAAGAATCTATAGAGTTCGCAGGGAGAAGAGAATACCAGGTTAAGGCTCCTTTTTGGAGTGTTTCTCCGAATTTCTTGACAAGGACTGATTCAATTTCCTCTTTTGTTAAATCATTGCCTTTTACTCCAGTGGTGAAACCAGCCACATGATCACGTGGGTCGGTTGTTCCATCGTATTTGGGAACATCAGGCATTCTAAACTTCTTGGGTATAGGTAACGGAGTTGCACTTGGCTTCCAAGGTTGTTGAGAATACCTATCCACATCGATTCCTTTGATATTAGGCGGAACACCAGGGATTTGCTCGATGCGATTGTTCTATTCTTTCATTTGCTTATGCATGGTTAGTAATAAATTTTGTAATTCCGAATTATTAGTCGTACCTGGACGTGTTTCAAGAGGTGTATTGAGAGTTTCATCCCTGGTTAAATTTGTTAACCCCGCTTGCAGATCCTCTACTACAGTTGTATTATTCGGAGGCAGTGTTGGTGGTACTGGAGGTACTTGTGGTAATCCTCTTGCAAACTCCTGCAAAGCCTGCCCCACGTATTCGGCAATCATTTGCCTTATTTGATCTGGCTCCACTGGTTGTTCGTTATTGTTACGATTGTTAGCTCTTTCAGGGGATGGTTCTCTCGAAGCACGTGGAGTTCCTCGAGGAGGAGTTGGAACTGGGGTTCCATTTCTTTGTTGGTTGTTATCGTCATTGTTGTTGACATTGTTATTGTTGTTTGTTGTTGGAATTCGACATGATTTTAAGGATATCAGTTGGTAGAGAAAACGATGATTATCAGTTTCCCGGTAACGGAACCAATTTGTTTAACCAAAGGATAAGATCCTTTGACCAAAGCTATTTTAGGATAAACTCGGGTTACTGATAATCGAAAAGAGAATGAAGTAATAAGTAAAGAAATAATAGATTGATAGCAATATGCGAGAAATAAAATAGTTTGTATTCGAGAGTTCAGATGTCTTGTTTGTTACATTTTCTTCCCTTTTATAGGGAGATTCTCCTAGTACAATATTTGGATTCCAGTAATGATGGCTCATTAATGACTAATTATTACATTAATGAGGCGTTACAATGGTGAATCGTAACTGTTATTTTAGGAGTTACATAACGTATATGACATTAACTGTTGATCCTCGAATCTGCCCATTATTGTGTCCAGATTCGTCATGACCGTGTCTCTTCTTCTTCATTGGTTTCCCGTGGTTGATATACTTGTGGTTGATAAATCAATTCTGTGCATGTTGAGTTAATCTTGTACCTGCCCGTTGCTTTGTCTAGATTCATTTCAACCGTGTCTCTTTCTCGTGGCTATTATATGAAAGAGTATACTAACCGTATCTCTTTTATCCCATGCCTCCGTGTATCTTTACTTTCACATGTGCTGTTTTCTTTGGTCCACATAGTTGGCTGAGTCATCCAGATTCTGGCTACGTGTAAAGATATTTTTTACCAATACATTGTTACCATGGCTTCTAGGAGTAAAAGGGTGTTAGTGACTCCTGACGATGATAAGGATCGAGGTTGGTTTCTTCGGTATGTTGTTGTTCCTACTCCTGGTTTAGTAGGTGAAGAGAATATTCCCTTCCCTGAGCAGTGGAATCTTGCACGCGAGTACATTTCTGCTCACATTCCTTGCTTTTTTCTTTAGATATTTTATCAATACCATAGTTGTTTCTTCTTTATGCAGCAATCATGGGAACCATCGAGAATGTCTCCAGTTTTCGAGATTGGGTAGAAAAGCTTTTGTTAACCGCTCCGTTATAAGAACATTCATGGAAGTACCTCTCATGGAGGTTTGGTTGGAGAGTTAAGACTCACGGTAAGTGAAGTTTTCGTTTGTACTTCTTCCTTCCTTTGAGCATCATTTAATCCTTTTTCTTTTGACAAGGTTTCCCGCTCGTGGAGTTTCTGCGTCTGTTCCCAAGTTATCTCTGGCTCAGGCCCAGGAGATCATCTCGGGCTCTTCTTCTTCAAATAGAAAAGCAGATGGGTCAAGGACCTCGGAAGATGAGGAGGAAGATGAGGGCTCTTTAATCCATAGGTCACGCAGAAGGAAGGTGGTCTCAGATGACGAGTCTACACCTATCATTGAGCCTTTCGTGCTTGAAGTTGAATTTTCTGCCCCTGAGGATGCTACTCCCTCTCCCGTGCGTGAATATGTTGATCTTTTATTCCGTGAGGTTTTGGTCCTGTCGCTGATGAAGCTCCCCTGGCTGTTTTCTCTCCTTCTCTTAGAGAACTTCCCTCGACTGTTCCAGCTATTTCTCCTGCTCCCGCGGCTATTCCTACTCCTGTGGCTTTTTCGACCCCTCAGACTTTCTGAACCGTGGCTCCCGCATATGTTCCTGCTTCCGTGCCTTCTGTTACAGAAGTAGGGTCTTCCAGCAGGGAGATGAGGCGGGTGATGATAGAAGTACCGGCAGAGGGTAGCCTCTTTAAAAAGTCTGGCCACCCTGATGTGTGGTTGAAACTGTTGATAGGTCCAACAGAGAGAGCTAAGATGGATAGCCACAGTTCCCTTATATGGGCTAATGAGATCGTGCATACGTCTTTAAAGGTAGAATGCATTTTCTTTCATTCATTCTTGTAAACATACTTCCCATATCTAATTGATTTTCTTTTGTAGATCAATCTTATAGGCCCAGAGCTTTGACTTTTTGATAGTCTTCTTTGCTTCGTCTTTGCCTTCCATACTGTATAGTCCCCCAAGGTTTGAGCTTTGAAGAATGAAATCTCGAGCACTTGAATATTCCTTCTTTGTGGTCCTTTTTCCTGAAAAGGAAAATCATACTGGACTCGAAGGTATATAGTTTTTAGATGATGACTGCTTAACCCTTTAAAACGTCCATAAGAAAGTGTAACCCTAGACCGGGAATTCAGTTACTTTCTCGCGTCTTTTCAAGTCTAATATCATCATCTGGTGATGGGTTAGCTTTTTTCCTATCATCTAAAATGGTTAGTAAAATTTTAACTGTACAAAAGTAAAATCGAACGTGGCGATACCTAACCAGGGGTATTCCTTTTCCTTAGAAATAATATTTCTTCAAATGGATGGCATTCCAATTGGTTGGTAAGATCCTGTCGTACATAGCCTCCAGCTCATAAGCGCCTTTCCCAGCGATGCCTCGGACTTTGTAAGGTCCTTCCTAATTTGGATTTAGCTTTCCTGCACCAGCTTCTTTTGTTGATTGGAAGACTTTTTTAAGAACGAAGTCCCCAATTTTGAAATATCTGAGGTGAGCTTTCCGGTTGTAATAACGCTTTATTATTTGTTTTTGAGCTACCATACGTATTAACGCAGCTTGTCTTCTTTGCTCGAGCAAATCTAGATTGGTCCTTAACTCGTCGTTATTAGCATCTTCTGTGGCTGTTGTAAACCTTATGCTTGGTTCGCCAATCTCCACCGGTATTAAAGCTTCTAACCCATAAACAAGCGCGAATGGAGTTTCTCCCGTGGCTGTTTTTGAAGTCGTTCTGTAAGCCCATAGCACTGCCGGTAATTCATCAGGCCAATTTCCCTTGGTTTTCTCCAACCGTTTATTTAGGTTATTGATGATGACTTTATTTGTTGATTCAGCTTTCCCATTAGCCACAGGGTGATATGGCGATGAAGTAATTCGTTTGATTTGCCAACTTTCGAGGAATTTTGTGATTTGCGAGCCTATGAACTGCAGGCCATTATGACATACGATCTCCTTCGGTATCCCAAATCGACATATTATATTTCTCCATATGAAGTTTTTTACTTCTTTTTCTCGCACCTGTTTGAAAGCTTCTGCCTCTACCCATTTTGTGAAATAGTCAGTTAACACGAGTAAGAATCGTACCTTTCCTTTAGCTGAGGGAAGGGGTCCTACTATGTCCATCCCCCATTTCATGAATGGCCATGGTGATATCACTGGATGTAATAGCTCTGTCGGTCGATGCATGTTGTTAGCAAATCGTTAGCATTTGTCGCATTTAGTTACGAAGCTTTCAGCCTCTTCTTCCATCTTGGGCCAATAGTACCCTGCTCTGATTAGGGTTTTGACTAAAGATCTCGCCTCTGCATGATTTCCACAGTGTCCTTCGTGTACTTCCTTCATCAGGAATTTTGTTTGATTTGGTCGAAGGCATTTCGCTAGGGGACCTCCGAACATTTTGCAGTATAGAGAATTGCGAATGAGGCAGTACCTTGCAGCTTTTCGGCGAAGCGCTTGAGCTGTTTTTTTGTCTTCAGGTACGGTGCCATTATGCAAAAAGAAATTAAAATTTTGTTTCTCCAATCCCAGGTTAAATTGTTAAAAATCACATCATTTTTGTCCTGGTCAATCGCTCAATGAAACAGGTGGACGACAATTGCATTGTCTTTATTTGTTACTTCTGTAACTGCTGTGAGGTTAGCCAATGCATCCGCTTTTGCATTTTCCTTTCTAGGTATTTTTGTAACCTTCCATGTTTTGAACTGCCTTACGAGATCTCGTGCCTTTTCCAGATACTGTTGCATCTGAGTCTCTCGAGCAATATAAGTCCCCTGCATCTGATTTACTACCAGCTGGGAGTCACTTTTAATCTCGATCTGCTCAATTGAGAGTTCTCGTGCCAGTTCAAGTCCTGCAATGACAGCTTCGTACTCTGTTGCATTGTTAGTTATGGGATAACATTTAATAGTTTGTCGTGTCTTTTCACCCGTGGGTGATATTAAGACTATGCCTAAGCCGGCTCCTTTTATATTGGAAGAGCCTTTAGTGAACAGGGTCCATATGCCCGGATTAGTCCCGTTAAAGAGTTTTAACTCTTTTCTACTTAAGGGATGATGCTATTATTAAAATCGGCGACGAAATCAGCTAGAATTTGAGACTTTATTGCAATCCTAGGATGATATACTATGTCATGCTTGCTTAATTCTATATCCCATTTAGCTAGTCTTCCAGATAATTCATGTTTATGCAGAATATTCCTTAATGGATACGAAGTCACGACAGTGATGGGATGACATTGAAAATATGGTCTTAATTTCCTGGCTGCCATGATTAAAGCCAAGGATAATTTCTTAGATGTGGGTATCTAGTTTCAACATCTAATAAAGTCTTGCTTACATAATAAATGAGATATTGTTTACCTCTGTCTTCCCTTACCAGTACTGCACTTACGGAAATTTCTGCAACGACAAGATAGATATACAGCTTTTCCCCCTCCTTTGGCTTTGATAGCAACGGGGGTTTTGACAGATAAACCTTTAGATCTTTGAGATCATGTCAACATTCCTCAGTCCATTCGAACTGATTCTGCTTTTTAAGAACTAAAAAGAACTTAAAGCTGTTCTCCGAAGACCTGGAAATAAATCTTCCTAAAGTTGAAATTCTGCCTGTTAGTCGTTGAACTTCCTTTTTGTTTGTAAGTATATCAGGTTTTTCCTCTATAGCTTTAATTTGAGCAGGATTTACCTCTATTCCTCTATTTGATACAAGGAAACCCAAAAATTTACATGATTCTACGCCAAAGGCGCATTTTTTTGGATTCAATTTCATATTATACCTGCGTAAAATTTCAAAGGTAATAGAGAGGTGCTGGAAATGATCCTCCGCGTGTGTTGATTTCACCAACATATCATCGATGTAAACTTCCATCGTCTTCCCCAGATGTTCCTGGAATATCTTGGTCACTAGTCTCTGATACGTGGCTCCAGCATTTTTCAAGCCAAAAGGCATGACTTTGTAACAATAAGTCCCCCGCTTCGTCAATCACTTGGTTATTGAATGGTCCTTGCTTTCTTTTCTTCTTCTTAACAGGTACGAAGGATGAATCTTCATTTAGCTTATGAGTCATCACTTCTGGAGGTATACCTGTCATGTCTGAATGGGACAATGCAAAGCAATCTATGTTAGCTTTTAAATAATCAATTAGTTTACCTCTTCGGCCTGGGCTGAGCCTCGTGCATATGTGAACTTTCTGTTTGGACTTTTGTTCGAACAATGGGACAACTTCGAGTTCTTCCGTGGTTGTTTTGATGTGTTCATCTTCCTTTGGTTCTTGAATGACATCAGGTCTGGTATCTACGTCTGTATGATTCGGTACCTCTTCTGTGGTGACTTGATTCACCTTCTCATGGCCATCTTCTTATGTACCTGTTTTAGCTATAATATCTTCCATACCTATTTGGGTAGTAATTTCTTCCATACCTGTTTGGGCAATATTTTCTGCTTGGGAGATTTCCTTATCTTTTGACTCTTCCACCTCTACTTTTTTTGTTGTAGTGTACCACGAAATTTATATTTCTCGCAGTTTGTTGATCGCCTCTAATCTGCTGAATTCCCCATTCGGAAGGGGATTTAATTAATTGATGCAAGGTGGATGGTATTACTTTCATGTCATGGATCATGACCTTCCCATGATTACGTTATAGGCCATATCAGTATCGATGACTTGGAACCTGGTATTTTTTATTACTCCCTTAGCATAAGTGCTAAGTTCAATTCCCCATTTTGTTATAACTGTAGAGTTATCAAACCCTGATATAGCTCGCGTCTTTGGGATTACTTGATTCCCCAATAGCATTTCTCCAATGACTCTTAGCAAAATAATATTGACTGAGCTACCTGGATCAATCAACACTCTTTTTACGTTAGTGTCATGAATAAGTAAAGATATTACCAGAGCATCGTTGTGAGGAAGCATTAATCTGCTGATATCTGCATCATCAAAGGTTATATTGTCTGCTTCCAAGTTTTCACGAACCCGCTTTCCGTGTGTAATGGTGAACTTTGTGGCTCTTTTGCAGACCACTCCGTTTACTTCTTCACCTCCATGTATTACGTTTACGGTTCGTTTAGGAGATGGTGGTTTTGGGGGCTCCTGCATGTTCTTCATGTATGCCTGCTTACCTTTTTCACTAAAAATTTCTGTTAAGTAGCCCTATTTCAATAACTGTTCTACCTCACCTTGCAAAATCTGCAATTTGCAGTTCTATGTCCATGATCATTATGGAATTCACACCAGAAATCTAGGTTCCTTTTATTTGGGTTCGACCTCATTTCTTTGGGCCATCGAACCTTATCACCCATATTTCTTACTACCGAAATTAGTTCGGAAGTACTTACGTTGAAGGTGTGATCCCCAATTCGTGTATTACCTCTATTTCGTTCATCCCGATCCTTTCTGGATCTTGATGAGGATGAGCCCGCATCTCTGCTTGATGGTCTATATTCTGACTGAGTGTTTTCGAACCTGGGACGAGTTTCCCGTCCCGAAGGTCCCATATATGGGTCGTACCTGTTCTTACCTGCTCTTCTTTCAGATTCAGAACATCTGGAGCTGGTACGATCTTCATCCTTCGAACGAGCAATCGTATCTTCTTCTATACGAAGCTTAGTGTTGTATATGTTATAAACGTCATTCCATGTTGTAGATGGGAATTCCCTCAAGCTTTCCTTGAGTCTTCTCGTAGCTTCCGAGCTTTTATCATTTAAATTGCTTGCAAATGCCATGGCTGCCCAATTATCAGGCACCCTTGGTAGCAGCATTCTTTCTCGTTGAAACTGTTCTACAAATTCACGAAGCAGTTCCGTGTCTCCCTGTTTTATTTTGAATATGTCTTCCATTCTTTTTTCAACTTTTTTTGCATCGGAATGCGCTTTTATGAAAGAATATGCAAGCTCAGCAAAAAAATCAATAGAATTTTCAGGGAGAAGAGAATACCAAGTTAACGCTCCCTTAGTAAGCGTCTCTCCGAACTTTTTGACTAAGACAGACTCAATTTCTTGTTTTGTTAAGTAATTTCCTTTCACTCAAGTGGTAAAGCAGTCACATGGTCATGTGGGTCAGTTGTCCCGTCATACTTAGGAACATCAGGCATTTTGAATTTCTTGGGAATAGGCAGGGGTGCTGTGCTAGGCTTCCAAGGTTGTTGAGAATACCTATCAACGTCAATGCCTTTGATAACATGTGGTACTCCAGGAATTTGTTCGATTTGATCGTTTTGTTTCTTCACCTGTTTCTGCAAGGTTAGTAATAAAGATTGCAACTCAGAGTTATTGGACATACTTGTTCTCGCTTCAAGAGATTCATCAAGAGTACCCCCACTTCCTGAGTTTGCTAACCCAGACTGAGGATTTTCCACAGTTATAGTGTTGTTAGGGGGTGGTGCAGGTGATGCGGCCGGTAACCCCCTCGCAAATTCTTGCAAAGCCTGGCCCATATACTCCGCAATCATTTGCTTCACCTGATCTTGCTCTACTGTTTGATCATTGTCATTGTTATTGTTGTTGGGTCTTTCTTAGGATTGTTCCCTTGGACCTCGTGGGGATCCTAAAGGTGATGGATTTTTGTCCCTTTGTTGGTTATTTTCGTTGGAGTTCAACATAGTTCAGAGGATATTGCTTGAAAAGAAAACAAAGATTATCAGATTTTCGGTAACGGAACCAATTTGTTTAACCAAAGAATTAGATCCTTGACCAAAGCTATTTTTAAGAAGAACGCGGGTTTCTGATAACCAAGGTAAGATTGATAATTGTAAGTAAATGGAATAATAAGATGCACGAAAAGTAAAGTGTATATCACTAGTCGTTTGAATGTCCTTTACAAGTTATATTCCATTCCCTTATATAGGGAATTTCTAAATATAACGTCTACCTTTTTCAATGATTTTACATTACTAACTAATTATGGCATTAATGTAGCGTTACAATGAGTAACCATAACTGTTGCGTGAAGGTTGTGTAACATGTGGATCATTACTTGAAGATCTTTGAATCTGCCCTTTGTTCCGCCCGGATACATTCTGACTGTGTCTCTTCATCTTCTTAATCAGGTTGAGACTCCCGTAGATAATTACCCCATGGGTATGATTTTTCGTGCCTCTTTTCCTCGTACCTCTTCGTAGAGTCCTGTACAGCTCTCGCGTTTTCATTGCTCCACATAGACTGCTGAGTCATCAAGAATTATTACACGTGTGAAGCTCTTTTTTACCAATACACTAGAGCCAGCTTTTCGAGGTGGGGGTACCTTGTTTCGGCATCGACCAGGGTTTTACTAATATAATACATTGGAGATTGCGTACCTTTTTTTTCGCGTACCAGTACTGCACTTACCGCTACTTCTGATACGGCCAAATATACCAGGAGGTGTTCGCCGATTTCCGCTTTGGCGAGCAGTGGAGGCGAGGACAGATATGCCTTTATCTCCCTTAAGGCCTCAACGCATTCCGAGTTCCATTGGAGTCCATTATATTTTTTGAGGATGTTGAAAAACTTGTGGCATCTATCAGAGGATCGTGAGATGAATCTCGATAGGGCGGCTATACGGCCGGTTAGTTTTTGCACTTGTTTCTTGCTGGTCAGTAGTTCAAGTATTCCTTCAATAGCTTTGATATGGTTGGGGTTGACTTCTATGCCTCTTTGTGAAACCAGGAAACCGAGGAACTTGCCCGAGGTTACGCCGAAAGCACACTTCTCGGGGTTTAACTTCATGACGTAGTGCCTCAGTATATCGAAGGCTTCTTTCAGGTGGTCGATATGATCTTCATTCCTTTTGTATTTGACTAACATATCATCTATGTATACTTTCATTGTTTTTTCGAGCTGGTCTTTGGACATCTTGGTGACCAGGCTCTAATAGGTTGTTCCTGCATTCTTTAACCCGAACGACATGACTCTATAGAAATACGTCCCTTGGTGAGTTATGAAAGTGGTCTTTTCCTGGTCTTCCTCCTCCATGAGGATCTGGTTGTACCCCGAATAAGCGTCCAGGAAGCTTAGTAGTTCGTGTCTCAACGTTGCATCAATGAGTTGGTCGATGTGTGGCAGTGGGAACGAGTCATTTGAACATTCTTTGTTCAGGTCTGTGAAGTCTACACACATGCGCCACTTCCCATTTTTCTTCTTCACCATGACCACATTGGCAACCCATTGGGGATATTTGGATTCTCTGATGGAGCCGTTGGCGAGTAGTTTTTCTACCTCCTCGCTGGCTGCTTCGTTGATTGCGGCGTTGAACTTTCTTCTCATTTGTCGTACTGGTGGGTAGAATGGGTCTACATTCAGTTTGTGTGTAGCGATGTCTTTCTAGATACCCGGCATATCTGCATGGGAGAAAGCGAACATGTCTGCATTGTTAGTTAGAAATTTATGAAATTTACCTCGGAGAGTTTGTGGTCGATGTAAGCCTTTTTATCGGTGTCGATTTTATCTATTTGAACGGGGTCGAGGTCTTCTACCATTGAACCCGCGACCTCCACGATGTCGGGGTCCTTGATGACGTCGTTTTGCTAGTTGGATTTGGTCCCCGACTCTGGTAATTGTTATGCTTCTGAGCTTGTTCCTTTCAAATGTTGAGTGTATGTACAGTATTGGGCGATGCGATAACATTCTTAGGCTGAACGTTGTTCGCCTCGAATGTTGAATATCCCCCACGGGGGAGGGAACTTGATTACTAGATATAAGCTGGATGGGCTGGCTCTCATGGCGTGTATCCATGGCCGCCCTATGATGGCCTTGTAGGCTGTATCCTGGTTCATGATATGGAACGTTGTCTCTAAGGCGATGCCTCCGTCTAGGATGGGCAACGTTATTTCTCTTGAAGTTCTTTCAACTGCATTGTTAAACCCTGTTAATGTTATGCAGCATGGTACTATCTTATCCTCGAGTCTCATTTGGGCAAGAACTCGGGGGTGGATAATACATGCGCCGCTCCCATCGTCGACCATTATTCTTTTTACATCAGTATCTACAATTCGTAAGGTAATAACAAGAGCATCAAGGTGAGGGAAAGACAAATCGTGGGTATCTGACTTATCGAAGATGATATTTTCTTCGAGGTCATCGTATCGTTCGTGTGTGAATTACTGCTTCATATTATGCGTGGTAGTGAACTTTACATGGTTGATTGCGGCTTCGTCGCCCCCACCTATGATCATTTGGATGGTGCGGGCGGGGGAGGGTGTCTTTGGAAGGCCTTGGTGTTGTTCTCATCCTCGACCGAAGTTGGCTCTTCCGCGGTCGCTCATCAACTCTTTTAAATGTCCCTGGTTGAGCATGTTCACCACTTCTTGTCACAAACCTATGCAGTCTTCGGTCTTGTGACCTCGCCCCTGGTGGAACTCGCAAAGAGCATTCGACCTTCTGGTATTCGGGTCGGACTTCATCGCGACCACTTTACCTTCGTGCCGAGCTTCTCTAGTGCGCACACTATCTCTGAAGGGGAAACACAAAAATTGTGAGTAGATAGAAAATGGGGCATACCTCTCTCGTTTCGTTGATTCCCTGTATTTGGCCTCGACAGACCTTCCGTGTGGCGAGGAGATGGTGGGATAGCCATTATGACATAAGGTTGGTGCATGTACCTATTGGGACGTAGGCCTGATTGATCTCTTCGGGTATCATTGCGGCGGTCTCGCCTCGACTCTGTTTGGACAGATGTTAGCCATTGAGTTGGGTCGTTGAGGTCGTCCTCGTCTGCTCGAACCTCAGCGCAATAAGCGTTGTGGATTTCTTCCCAGGTGGTGGGAGGGTATTGCATAAGTCTGCTCAACAATTCTCTAGTCGCCCTCGACCCGTTCCTGTTCAGTACATTTTGGAAGGCCGCCACGGCCATCCCTTCAGATACGTTTGGAAAGCTCATTTTGACCCTGTTGAATCGGGCAAGGAAGTACCTGAGTCCCTCTCCAGGCGACTGTCTAACGGCGAATATATCATTCACCCTGGCCTCGACTTTCTTGGCTCCAGCGTGGGTGATTACAAACTTGTCGTCCATTTCCTCAAACGTTGTTATTGACCATGCTGGTAACTGTGAATACCACGTCAAGGCTCCCCCTATAAGGGTTTCACCGAACTTCTTTAGCAATACTGACGGTACCTGTTCCTTTGAGAGATCGTTGCCTTTCACTGCTGTGACGTAGTGGATTATGTGGTCTTTAAGATCCGTCGTGCCGTCATACATTCTCAAATATGGCGGTATTTTGAAAGTTTTGGGTATGGGGTGTGGGGCCGCTTCTTCACTTTATGGTTGTTCGACGAACCGACTGATGTCCCATTTTGGCAGGAGTTTTGGGGCGCCGGGTATCTTGTCGTCCCTTTCCTGGTGTTCTTTCATCTGGTCTTGTAGTGCCTTATTTTCATTTTCCATTTCTTCTATCTTCTTTAGTATAGTTGCGAGTGCATCATTGCCTGCAACAATAGTGGTGTTAGTGTTACCTATTGGGCGGGGAGCGGATTGCTCGTTAACGGTTGCGGCATACGCTGGTGCAGTGTCTTGAGTTGCTCACAGAGTTGGCTTGTCCAGGAAGTTGCTCGGGGTACTTATCAGCCATGCTTCTAGTAGTTTCTTTACTGCTGGTGGGGCTTCTTCAGTTATGGACGTGGAAGCCTCCCTTTCTCGAGAAACTGTCACAGTTCCATGAGGGGGAGGTGAACCGCTCTGTCCTGGCGTGACGCTCGGTGTCACATTTTCTTCTCCTCCGCCACCAACCTCGTTGATGGTACTCATGAGGTTGGCGGTGACATTTGCTATGTCTTTTAGCCTTTCTTCTCCTTTTTCTGTCATTGTTAGTTCGTGCGAACGAAAAAAGATGACTGTTATACGTGTGTTTTTTTAGATCTAACAGAAACTATAGACTTTAACTAGAAAGTCCCCACAGACGGCGCGAAATTATTTTATCAATAATATGTTAATCCCTTTTTTACACGGGTTAATGAAGGAAATGAAGGATTAATCCTAGTTAAGTTTAATGACTGCTAGACCTATTAATTTGGTGATGAATGGAATGAATTTACGCGCCGCAATAGTAAATGCAAGACAAAAATGTGAATGATGATTGTTGATGAATACACAAGTGAGTGAGTGGATTAAATGCATGCAAGGACAATAAATGTAATAATAAAGGATATCTCGCCCAAATATTGAATGGCTGGAGCCAATCAACAACTCTTTGTCAGTATGTAGATGAGAGAAAACATGGACGAAACACAAGATTCTTGGATCTCGTAGATGAAAAGGTATCTTCCAATCCGAGAATCGGTAGAAAAGACCAGTTTTGTATATTCTCAATAGTCAATGTTACAAAGTGTTCCTTTTAGAAAGTTCCAGATCCCGTTATTCTCTTTTTCTTTTCGTATATACAGGGGACATTCTTTTAAAACCTTAGAAAAGTACAAATGAGGAATATTCTCTCTTCCTGACCTAAACCTATTTTACCGCTACCATCTGTTCTTCTATTCTACCAAACGTCGACCTTTCTTGAGAAAGGTTCTTCGTCACTAAATATTGGTCGTCTTAAACTTTGACCTCGACCAACAAAGCAATTATGCTCGATCCAAATTTCGACCAATACACAAACGGGTCCTTAGGAACTATGATTTGATTGGGTACAGGGGTGGAGGAGCTTTTTCGAAAGTTGGGGTTAATACTAATGGAACATTTAAGTTAAAATGAGAAAAGGTCAAAATTATCCTTGATATATTGAATTTGGTTAGAAATGACCTTTATTAATCACATATCAAGTTATGTAACCTATCATCTCTGCTGCTCTGCAGATCCAACCTACCCATTAGTTCCAAACTGAAATTTATTAACAAAACCCCACGCTCGATGTCTTTTCTTCTTTTCCAATGAATTTTATCTTTTTTTGTACGCTCGTCCCCAATAAGTGATTTTTTTGGTTGTTTTCACACAAAATAAGAAATTCATCTTTTAACATTGATTATCAATAAAATTGATAATATTAAACTTTACTATTTATCATATAAATATTCCAAACACGTACTCCAACATTATTTACTCCAAGGGCAATGTAGGAAAAAAAAAATTAATTCATTCTTTGAAATCTGGAAAAATCAGATATTTTCGATCACAAGAAAAAAATTAAACAAATCACTTATTGTGGACCGGAGGAAGTATCATCTTATTAGGACAATTATGATTTATAATGTCCGATAAATTGCAAAGTTATCCAACATTAATCCAAAACAAGATAACTCAAATTCAATTGTAATACAAAAATCAAATTTGATGCTAAGAACTGAAAAGTCACTAAAGTTTAAGGGTGGAAATTTTGTATTACACCTCAAACGCTAAGATGATCAATGTAAAAAGTAATATGTACTCTATACAATGAATACATATTTGTAGCAAATTCAATAGACCAGGGACAATTTTGGCCCTTTTCCATTATGAAAAATGAAAATGTTAAGAGTTATAAGGACATTGAAATGAAGTTGGAATAAGACTCTTCTGACTTTTATGTAATTTTTTGGGGACCCCAAAAGGAATTAGTAATAGTACTTAGCCTCGGCCAAGAAGGAGAGAGAGGTCCCCCATGTAATTTTTGTCAACCGAGTGTTTTTAACACTTTCCTTGGCCAAGAAGAAGAGTGCCCCCCCCCCCCCTTTTCCCACCCCTCACCCCAGGCAAGAAGCTTATAATTATTAATGGCATTCATTCAAACATGTGGTTTTCTTGAGAAAGAAGATGAACAAACTTCTTTGTAAAAGTTAACAACTTGGTACATGAAATAAGAATAATAATTTGGGATAAAATTTGAGATTAATTTTATTTTGTATTTGATTTGAGATATTAGTTAATCTCGAAATAACTTTACATTAAAATAATGAATAGTCATTCTATATAAAAGATGGAATAACAATTCCTTGAATATTCTACCCCATGGATATCCTATGGTACCAAACGTCCCCCAGTTGGAATATAATTTATATCGGTATAAGTTATGCCAGTATAAGTTATATTGAGATAAGTTATGCTGGGGTTGTTGTTTATTCATTGTTTGGTATGTTGTATTAAGAATGACAATTACATAATTTCTAAGAAGAAGGTATAAGTTATACCGGTGTTAATTACCCCACCTTCTATAAGGTATAAGTTATCCCAGTGTTAAAATTAACACCAAGATAACGTATACCTGATTTGCTAATTAAACAGAGTATTAAGGTGATATTAAATTTTTATACCACCCTTATATCTTCTTATGCCTCATACCAAACGACCCCTAATATTACAATAAATCCCCACTAAAGAACACCGGCCTAGCTTGTCTTTCATTAATATTATTAGCTGTTAGATTTGGTTGAGATAAAGAGATTAGAAAAGATTCTAGTTTGTGACACTGATTTTACACCTTGGATTGTCCCCTTATCAATAATTCGATTTGACTGAATATTTTGCCCTCCACCAATGTTTTAAAACGCAAGTTTTGGAGATTTATAGGTATAATTCTTCTAATTATATTACTTATCTTTATACTTCAATGAAACAATATGAATGAGAGTAAATTATTGTCTGTAATAAAGGACATAATTATACTACTTATCTTTTTGTTTTGACAAGCAAATGATCATATAGGTATGTGAATAAAGTCTCACGTTGGTTGCTGAAAAGATTTAGAGTTATAAATAAGGTGTATGAATCTCTTAATAGCGTGATGCATTTTAAAAAAAACGTATGTGCTTGGTTCAAAAGTAGATAATATGACAACATATTAAAAGTATATCTGGACTGTTTATTCCAATAACTGGTATCAAAGGCCAGGTTCGATAGGACGTGTATGGTGACGGCTGAGTGATGGTGTGGGGCTCGATTTGTTTATCCTTACGAGCTTAGAGACGCGCATACAAAAAGAAGCTAATTGCGGGCTTCGGTTGCCATAAATACTCTAATGATGTGGGTGACACAAAATGAATCTCTAAAATTAACTCAGGGACCGTGGTAGTGTGCCGCATGGAACTTAGTTCGAGGGGAGATTGTTAGGCGTGCGAACAAAGTCCCACATTGGTAGCTAAAAAGATTGGAGTTTACATATAAAGTATAGGAATCTCTTAACTGTGTGAGGTCTTTTGGTAAATCGTACGCGCTTGATCCAAACCTGACAATATCCTATTATGTTAAGAGTATATCTGGGCTGATTTAGCCGTGGAAATGACACCAGGTAGCCATTTCTAAGCATGCGGCTTAAAATATATCCACAACTTACAATGTATTTAATGATTAGCCAATTTCGCTCAAACTTCAGGACACGATGTCCTGGAGTTTAAACCTCAAAATTCAAACTCCAGGACATCGTGTCCTAAAGTTCGAAAATTGTATCTTGAAATTCGAATCTTATGTCCTGAATTTTATATTAATAGTTCAGAAATTTAAGACAATACTTAATCTTGGTATTTAAATGAATTAGCTAATCTTTAAATACATTATAAATTAGGGATACATTTTAAACAACAAGCTTAAAAATAGCTATTGCAGCACTTCGCCCGATTTAGCCCAACAAGGCCCTCTTCAATTGATAACTACAAAATCTCTTGTTTGTGACGAGGAGCTTAATTGTGAATGAGGAAACTGGTTTCATGTTCTACTCTTAAAACAAAACTCGTGAAACGACCATAGGCAAATAATAAAAGTATAGAGGAAAGAAAATTAAACATTTGTTACGTGCATTCGATTTCGCAAGATCATTTTAAGAATCTTCGACGAGACTTTCTAATTGCATTATTACATGGAAAAAAGTTGATAAGTTATGATATTTTAATTTGCTTTTTATTCTAAATTTAAATCATGCCTACTGTTTCCTTTTAAAAACGGATAACAATTGAATTACTATGTGATTTTAAGGATATGTTGATTAATTCAATACAAGTGATTAATGACGGTAAATTAAACAAATGGAAAGCGTAATAAATGGCCATACCAATGATAAGAGTGATCCCGAACTCGATTAATGGCTCAGTGAGAAACCTGTCTTCAATTCCGAGTTTGCACTTACGAAGAACTTACGAACAAATATAAGAACTTTGAACAACGAAGAGAATTGAAGTAAATTGCGTTGGTATGCGTGTTACAATGTCTCCGATGAATAATAAGCCTCCCTTTTATATAACAGGGGAGTTTTACCCTAAGTACAATCTCAAGAAAGGTAAAAATCTTCCATTTCGCTAATCACTGCTTTTCTGCCGATACGGGTCGAGATTCACGCCGTGATATCCGGTTGGGCAGGGACATTACGACCCTTTGTTAGTCGTGTGCGGTTGTCTGGTAATGCTCTCCAAAGTCTTGAGGCTCGAACCGCCCCCGGGGGGACGTGGTCCCGATGCCCCCGAGGGCTCGAGCCCCGATGCGAGACGCTCCTCGTTCTGATTTCGATTCCTTACGGTCATATCCCTGCTCCGTTTGTCTCACCGAGAATCCGGAATACTCAATGGGTTTTAGACTTTCTATATTCAAAAAGTGACAAAACAAATTAGATCCGAGGGTGTACAAGAGTGGCAACATGAACTTGGAGCTGGTCTTGTTACTGCTCCGATCGACCAAGTGGCCCAATTCATTTGAAGGTTTTTGCATATGGCCTGAAATCCATAATTGACCTAAATAGCCGCCCACCCCATCGATCAAAGTAAAAATAGCAAATGTGTGTATTATAACACACACACTGTTATATCGCCGGTGTGTTATTTAAGTACATTGAATAGAAAAATAAATAATAAATTCAAACGGCTATTTGTGCGAAGATAATTTCAAATGCCAGGGTCTTGATATTGGAGCGTTTTTCAGCCCACACATTCAGCTAGCGTCTGGATATAGATTTGATCGAAACTTGAAAAAAGTGTTTTTGAAGTTGTGTTGAAAAAATAATTTCTGAAAGTTGAAGTTGTGTTTGGATATGCGTTTAATTGAAGAAAAGTTGAAGTTTTGTGAGTGGAAGAAAATATTTCGCCCAAAAATTGCCCTAAATTATTTTTTGAGAACTTAATAATTTTTGATATCTTTTTTCCTAAAAGCATAATCATATTTGATAAACAAAAATTGTTTTTAAATTTTTTTGAATTCTAAAATCTTTGGGCCGAAGGGAGCTCGATAACATTGGACCCATTTCCTTTTGGACTTCACATTATTGGGTATCGGTTTGTGCAAATCCGGGGGATGTGCAAAAATAGCCACCGAGAGAAGCTGTCTTTATTTTAAAGCCACGGTTTAAAATGTCTTTAGTCTTTAGTCATTGCTTTAATAAACTTTAACTGTCCGGACGAAAATACCCTTCTGCTCATGTCCTTAACTTTTGAACATAACTTCAGGACTTCAGGACTACATGTCCTTAACTTTTGAACTTGTGACTCTAAGTTGAGGACTTCAGGACTACATGTCCTTAACTTTTGAACTTGGAACTCTAAGTTCAGGACTTCAGGACTACATGTCCTTAACTTTTGAACTTAACTTCAGGATTTCAGGACTACATGTCCTTAACTTTTGAACTTCGAACTCAAACTTTAGGACCAAGTGTCCTTAACCTTTGTACTTATAAGTCAAAGTTGAGGAACAAGTGTCCTTAACTTTTGAACTTGTAAGCCTAAGTTAAGGACCTATTGTCCTTAACTTTTGAACTTGTAACTGTAAGTTAAGGACTAGTTGTCCTTAACTTTTGAACTTGTAAATGTAAGTTAAGGACTGACTGTCCTTAACTTTTGAAGTAAACTTCAGGACTACATGTCCTTAACTTTTGAACTTAACTTCAAGACTACATTTTCTTAACACAATTATCTTTGTCCTCAATTTATTGTCTTTTTACCTTATTTTTCCTAATTATCTATTGTTTAAGAAAATCTAAAAGTCACTTCATTTAGAAAACCAAAAGTCACGTCTCCCACATTTGTGATTATTATGAGTGAATGGTTTACTATGCAATTCAACTCCTAAGAGAAGACACAAAAGAAATTGAGAGGCTTATAAAATTTTTATGATTAAGCAATTCGTTTCTTCTGTTCAAAATTGGATTTCACATATGAAAATAATGGAAACACTCATACAAACGCCAGAACCCCATTGCAAAAGGAGAAGTAGAGCTGTAAGGAATGAATCTGAAAATGGCGTATTTCCGTTTGGGAAGAAATGGGTAACACTGTCTTTTCATATTAATTTTAATAGACTAGTGGCTATTTTTGCTCAACATTAAAAATACTGGATAAAAAGTAAATACCACTTTAAAAAGTGGCTACCCCACACAATTTTTATTGCAAATCCTCCTTGACCGGGTCGGGTTCGTTTTCATCTCCGGCTCGTTTTCATTCGCCAATGGAAAATTCTAACACTCCGATCGAAAGTTCACCGTTGTCGACTATGGATTTCACAGTGATTAATCAATGCTAGTGCTTCAGAAAAACCTCAGATAACAAAATTTTCGCGCTTTCACAGGTAGTATATATTTCATGAATGATGACACTATCGTACAATTTATCGCGATCATATATTGTTAGCACTGCACGGCGCATTTCATGTGTTTGCATTACGCTTTTTAACTGAAGGTGGAGTTTAAGATGTTAATTTAATAATATATTATATAGCAAAAGTATTAAAGTATTAGTTGAAAATTTTGTTGTTAGATAAAAAGTTAAAACGTTCGAATAGTTGAATGAATTTGAATTTCTGAAAGTTGTAAAAATTATATTGAAATGGAATGGTGTGAGGTTGAAATTCCAGCATTGGCCAAAAACACCAAGTGATATCTTCCCATCTGCCTAAGCTTAAGTAGGTAGAATAATGGTACTTGTGGTCGTAGGAGATAGTAGATACCCGGTGGAATAGTTGAGGTGTACGCTAGTCGGGCCAGATACCACCTTCATAAAAAAGAATAAGAAAAAAGAAATGAAAAACCAAAAAGAAAAAAGACACTAGGTGATGGTAGGCAGAGTTTCTCCGTACTTGTGCTGGTGGGAGGCAGCAAGTGCTCGGTGGAATAGTCTTGCATGCAAGCTGGGTCAAACACCAACAACAACAACATACCCAGTAAAATCCCACTAGTTGATATCATTCATTTTTACCAAAATGGGATGATTGTGGTACAAATTGGAATAAAGTGAGTATTGATATGAGGTTTCAGTGATACTTGATGGCTATAAAGAAGAAACCAATATCTGTATGTATTTATTTTAAGTGCAGAATCTCCGAAGCAAATTCGTGCTCTTGCTTGTTATTTGTGTTTATGCGTCTATTTATTTTATTACTTCTAGCTAATTTTATTTTTATTGACATAGGCTCGGCAACTTGGGGCCGACCTTAGGCGGGTGCCTCTCTGAAGTCCAATGGAGGACACCAAGCTCAGCCATGAGCCTTCTGATCGTCCCATTGACCCGTCCATGTAAGTCTGTTTGTGTCTATTGTGCTCACTGAATTTTAGCTTAGTGCAGTATCTGCCTATACAGTAATCATTGTTTTGTTATATATTTTAAGCATTATCTAAAAGGAATTGGTGAATCGGTTACTAATTTGGGGTTTCACAAGCCTATTCATCTAATACATTAGACACTAGCTTCACTACTATGTCACCATGCCTTTACTTATTATATAAAAGTATAGAGGAAGAAAAATCCCTAATTAAGATATGGAAATTTCAAGTTTGTTATTATTAGATATAACTCTTACTCCATTTGGTAGTTTATTTCGGTTTTCTTTTCTCCTTTTATAAGAATAAAGGATTTGCTGAATATTAAGATAGAAGAGAAAGGTGAATTATTGAGGACAAGTATCGTGTTTAATTAATGAAGAAAATCAATTTAGTTGCATTGGTCTTGTTTACATTGGTAGTGTTTTTTTGGAAAGAAGCAACTTGTGGTTAATGTATAGGTGATACTGCGGAAGAGGTCACATGTTTAGCCCTGCATTCACAACTTAAAGAATTGGCAAAAGGAGACTGTGAGGATAAAAGTTCTTTTCAAATGCTTTTATTGTAGAGAACCATATTGTTGGGTAGGTTCTTTAATTTTGTATGCTACTCCTGTAATAGGAATTTCCCACTGCATTAATAGAAATATTACTTCATGAAAAAAAAATGATTTTCAGGAAGTTTGTCTTTTTCATTTTCTATTACTCCATGTCATATCAACTTCTCAATATCACAGTTGGGAGTTGTCCCGCCTTTGCAGCCAGATGTGTCCGCTAGCTTTTTTATGCTTATTACTTCAATCGCTGAAACCAACAGCTTTTAGATATTTTTTCGATAAGTAAGGTAATTTTATTAATAATAACAGTACCAAGAAGGTAATAAAGTATTACAAAAATATTGAACTTATACGAAGACTAGCAAGAAACTGAATATAGCAAGTCTAAGAAGTCATCTATGCTAATTACAGTATCACCTTTTTGTCATCAAAACAAATGTTGTAAACACCTATATTTTATAGCAGAAATCTGGTCCTTTTTCTTTTCAAAACGTCTCTTGTTTCTTTCTTGCCAAACCGTCCAAATGATGCCGAAAGGAATAAGCTTCCAGATCATCTTCATCCTTTTCTTCATGTACTGTGCTTGCCAGCTGTTCTCTAGATCCTTTATGAAGATTTCTAGTTCTAAAGATACCGAATTCTCGTGGTTAACAAACAACTAAGGGGTGAAAATCACCAAAGATGGAGGAATTTCTTAACTTTATGGCTTTCGCTGTCATCCCCCATTTCTTCTATGATTTTCTGTGCATTGTTTTTTTTGCTTTTCACTATATAAGGTTTATAAAATTTCGGGCTTCTTGGATCCATAGGTTCATTAAGCTCTTCAGGAAGTGTTAAATCTTGAAGTAAAAAATGCTTACTTAAAGTATCAAGTTTCACCTATTCACCTTTTTCTTATACAAAAGAAGAGAAAATATCTTTCTTGATAAGCAGAAAAGAAAACACAATTCTAATGTTCATTTTGTTCATAATTTACTGCATATATGTTATGCAGTGGAAATCTGATAACAGGCTGAAGTGTAGCAAAGTTATTTGGACAGCCAAATGACTGTCAATTCTGCGAATATATAAATATGAGACAACACATTATTACATTGAAACCTTTGAGCTCTCGTAGGGCCTAAGTTTTTATACAATTTAGCACTTACACACTATTAGTCAACTAGCTGGGCATGCTTCATGCTGTCTGTCCAACACGATAGTGGCATCTATGTTCACTGGATTCGCTAATTGGGGACAAATGTTCCAACATACCCAACTCCGACGATAAAGAAAGCTCCTGCTTGCAGGAACAGGTATATGAAAAAGTGATCATTTCCAAATAGCATGTTGTATATAGCACAGTATAGCATATACATTCCCATAAGCAGCTCTAAGACATGAATCCTGTTTTCAAACCATAGTGCAGGTTGCAATCAGAAATTTGCAGTATAGAGAATACTTTTGATGTTACCAACTTCGTAGGACTGAATAAACTGTCAAATGTAATGAAAGTATCAATATACGATTACCTTTCACCTATCCTCGATCTTGGTCTCTTTGATGCCTTGGCACTATACTTTTGCTTCATCATGTTCCCCAGCTTCTCAGTTACAACCCATTCATTTACTCGGTTGGCTTCTAAGAGTCCTATTATTGTTGCCTTAGATCGATGGAGAGACATGACGTTCTCGAATAGGATCCAGAATACAAGAAGATGGAAAGATCTGCATGGAAACAATACTAAGCTGTGTAATTATCGTGCTTTCAAAAATATGTAAATGAACAGAAGAAGGTTTTCTGAGTTTGAGTTCACACACCTTGGTGTGCAAGCGGCATTAAGAATGGTAATGGTTGCTGGAAGATATATAGCTAGAGGCTTTGTAAGATGGACTTCAGGCACTAAGATAGTTGCTGGAATGACAACACAGTAAAAGAAAAAAGTAACCCAGTGTGCAATAATCTTCCTCACAAAGAAGAAGCCGTAGATGAGATGAAACTTCTTCCAGATTGATACACGCTGCATTAAAAGAAAAGGTGTGATGTGACTCGTTGACAGAAAAACTTCTTTTTTTAATAATAGACAGAATGTAGAAAATAGTATCACCTCGCAAAGCATGATCTCTTTCATCATCTTGCGAAAGAGGTTAGCTGGGCCACACGACCAGCGGTGCTGCTGAAATCTATAAGCCTTGAAGGTACTTGGGAGTTCGTTCTTGACCTAAATGAACAATGTTATGCTTCTGATAGATAGAGGGTTCTAGTCATTTCCATAAATAAGAATTTTGAAGTTATGAACTCACAGCTAGGTCACCCACAAACACAAATTTCCAACCCTTAAGGCTAGCCCTGACTGCAAGATCCATGTCCTCTACTGTGGTCCTGTCTTTCCATCCACCAGCATCATTCACTGCTTGAATTCTCCAGACGCCAGCAGTCCCTACAATTCAATCCAAAAAGCTAATTGCATTCTCAAAATAATTTCTAGCTGTTGAATGCCTGTATGTGGAGTGAGATCTGACTCTTGGTTTACCGTTGAACCCAAAGAATGAACATGTTGACGAGCCAACTTCTTGCTCAACACTGAAGTGATAGTCCAATGACATCTCCTGGAGTCGAGTCATCAGACATTCATCTGCATTAACTGTGGAAACATTTTTGATTACATGAATGACTAGGTTAGTAAGAACCAGAAACACGACTGAAGCTGTTAATTCTGGCTATGAGTCTACGCATGCATTGCCTTTAAATAGATTAAGGACAGTTTGCTGAATATATATTTTCGTTTTTTGATAATCTCTTCATGAAAAGTTCTTTGAGTGAGATGGAAACAACAGAAAGAAATCCTGTAATTATAAAAAGGATGCAATCACAGTTTACTATCACAAAACATAATAATATTACTGTTCATTAATTGTGTTATACCTCTTTCGAACACCTTTAAAAAAAATTGTTTGTGAGGAACATGACCAATAATTCAGTGTGTTATGGACATATTGCTGTCTTCGGCCTTACCAAATTTCCATCTGGCTTGAACCAAAGCCAATTCTGGGTTGTCGAGAAGATATGGTATGGTCCTCCAAAGAAAGTCTTCATCAGGCTGAAAGTCTGCATCAAAGATCACAACAAACTCACAGTCATCAACATACTGCTTCTTTAGACCTTCCTTGAGAGCACCGGCTTTGTAGCCATTCCTGTTGTTTCTTGTTTCGTATTTCACGTTTATCCCTCTCTCTATCCACTTTCGACATTCCAAGTCCACTAATGTCTGCAAATATATCCTCAAAAATTATTTGGGATTCAGAAGATTCTTAAATTTTGCTCTCAGATAATGTTGAGTTGAAAGAGATACCCTTAAAACTTCATTGGTGGAGTCATCAAGAACCTGCACAATGAGCCTATCTGATGGCCATGACAAGCCACATACAGCTCCAATAGAGAGCTTGTAAACCTGATGAAGAACAATAAGATGAGTAATGGTTTTCATTGTAAAGAAAGTTTATATTCCTATTCATCTGCTATTCTTGTTGGCACTCGGACTAATTTTAAATGCTTTTTTCTTGCCCAGTTTTTATTTTCTTTGATCAGGAGCAAGGCACAAATATTAGTGCCTTTAGGTTGTATGCTCCTAAACGTTGTTCCTTGTCCAACTAAGCTAGAGGCTAGACCCTTACAGTCAATATGCTAGTGACATATTCTCAAATTTAAATTGCATAATGGCAGAAAATATCTAGGTTTGTTTCTGTTGGTTTTTAACTAGATGCTCTTATTGAGCTATCTACAAGTCATTAACAGTGTTGGATGATTAACATAAATCTGTAATTTCTACAATCAGTCAAACAGTATGTAGATTCTATTGGTCAAAATGTCCTTAAACTATCTTGCTCCTTTTGGATTTTTTAATGAGATGGACAATAAGCTTCCTTCCCATGTTCTGGCTTACCGTCCTGGTTTGATCTTGTTAGCCAATTAACATTGACCTGTTAGATCTATCTTATTTATTTGGTCTCCTGCTATTAAAAACATGGTTTTGTAGCAGTACTCAAGACGAAAAGGTTAGACACCGACAAAAGATTTGTCAACTTAATCAGTAAAGTCTGGCTAATGGTTCAGGATTTATATGAGAACGGATTAATTTCTTGCATCTATTTTTCCATTCAAGAAATTTCTGGTATTTGTGGTGTAGTTTTGCCATTTTTCTAATTCTTTTCTGAATGGTCTGGGTATGGGGAAGCCAGGAAGGGTAAGGGTGAGAGAAGAACAAAGATTTCTCCTCTAGCATTGAAGGTAAAATCCTCCAATGAACTCTCACTTGATACTCAGTACAGTTTTACACTAGTGTTGTTTCTAGATTTTTGATTATTGGTGGTTGTGAGAAACGAAATTGTAATTTCTGTTGCTGATTGACTAAATTTCTTCCAGTTTTGGGACCATTTTATATTAGTGATTTATTTTCTACAAATTACTTTCAAGATGGAAACAATATAACCACCGATCAAGAAAAAGAAAGGGGGATGAAAACAAACATATTCTTAGTTACTTCTAAGCAAATAGTTAAAATTGAGACACAATGCTGAACAATAATCATGTATGCATAACTGTAAATCTCTGGAACTTGAGCAGAAAAGACATATACTCAAGTAAAGTTAAAAGATTCTGGCAGGTATGTACCTCCTTTTCGTTGAACATAGGTATTTGGACCAACACCATTGGGTAGTTTTTGTGCTTCTGTAGGTCTTCTTTTACAGACTCGAGCTTATACTTGGTATATCTTTTCCTTCCAAAGCACTTGACCCCTGCGATCACTATTGCCATGTAAATGCGCTCAAGAAAGAGCATGATGGACATCCCTATGCATATATACATTGCAAGATGTAGAGCAGGCACAACTACTGGAACTCGTATCCGCTCCCAGGCATGATTTAGACTTTGAGTAGTATTGGTATTTACTCTGATCCCGGGTTCTTCGAAAATTAGATTTCTCATGGTCTGTGCTCGAGTTACTGTATGATATGGAGGGCCTGAATTCGGAGTTCAATGAGGGAGCAGGCCACTTTGGGTTGAAAGGAACGAGCTTGCACTGTAAGTACATAGAGATGGAGTGAGATTGTGGTGAACTTGAGGATGCGGGTTTTGTTGCTTTAAATAGAGATGAAGTGTGATTGTAGTGAAGGTGACGATAGTAAATGGAGATGAGGTGGAGTGGTGTCGCAGATTGAGTAGTCCATTTAAGTAAAGTTCTTCCATGTGAGAGACACACGGTCTACATGCAATGAAGGTGCTGCAACGTATCATCTTGCTAGCTGGAGTTCTGGCTTTTCCCTCCGACAATGCTGTTGGAGGATCTATTCATAGCTATACATGTTAACATTTTTGAATTGGATAATACAGATTAAGTTTTGAATAATTCTATCTATTTACACTTTTAAAGAGAAGCGCCTAAGAAATTCCATCTAAATTTCACCAAATGCTTTTTAATTCCTGAGTCCTTTGATTATAACTTATCCTCTCTTTTCACTATTGCCCATATCCATGTTTTAGCTCCTATATCACTCTGCTTTTCATGCTTTCTTCTTGAGAGTATTAGTGGTAATACTGACCTAGATTGGAAACAAAATATTTAGCTCAATAGGACTATGTCTTTTTATCCTGCGCACCTACATCAAATGATTGCTTTTAAAATCATATTATCAAATAACGAGTATTGCAAAATAAGCTTTGAAGTTCTTTACAGCTGGCATAACTCTGTTTTTTCTGAACGTAGAACCATCAAGTGATGCAGAAATCTAGCCTCAAAGACGACAAGCCTCATTTTGGAATCATGTGAATATGGAACATAACACGTTTTGAGCACATCCAAGTCTAATGTCGTCATCAACTCTTTGAATTGTCATCTAAATTGTCCATTCTTGTGCGGGTTACTTGCAGTCCCAAGTCATGATGGATATGTTAGTAAGTGGTTGGCTTTATTTAAATGTTTATAAGTTACCTTCTGAATGATGACTTTCCTAATTATTCGTTGCTATCGGTAATGCATTATAAAGTAGAAAAGTTTGGTGTAAATATGTCCCACTTGTTGAGGGCAATATTCTAGTTAAGCTATGTCCAATTTTGTTTAGGGCAATAAATTGCTGGCTAATTTGGTTACCCAATTTGTCAACTTTCCTACACTAAAATGTTGTTAAGTTAGTTAAAACTTATAAGCAACTTGTAATGTGTTAGTGACAAACGTCACTTGGGTAATAACAAGAATGTTTAGCTTAATTGGCACATGTCAATTTACACTTCATAAAATGATGTATTTTGAAAATCAAAGTATGGAGTTCACCAAATATGTTTTTTCTAGTTCTGAATCTTTTGGTTTTGGGTACTGGTAACCTCTAAATTAGCCCATGTTAAAAGGATAGGATCTTGGTTTTGACTCTTAAAGGATATTGTTTGTGTTTGTGGGTGCTAAATGCATAAGATGAAATTGACACTTTCTTTCGCTTGTTTTTTCTTGTTTTTAGTCTTTAACCTGAAGCAACATTTACCCTGATTTTTTGTGAAAACATTGTAAATTCTGTGTATGAGGATGTAGGTGAATAGTGTTAATTATATCCATCCATATGAATATTCTTAATCTGCTTCTCCTAAATTCTTAAGTGATTGAATTTCCTCAGTAGCTCATCGTTATATGGATAAAATGCATTTGTTCTTTCTTATTTTCTTTCTTTTGTTTTTGTTTCACACACACACACACACACACACACACACACACACACACACACACACACACACACACACACACATATATATATATAGCTTGTCTTGGGTTTGCATAAATACTGTAATAGATTACGCCATTTCGTCATTTGTTGATGCTTTATTTTTTATTTTCTCTTTGTATTACTCCAACCTTTATTCCTTCCAAAATGGGAATGTGACAGATGTAAGTTTTGGGAAAATAAGTAATAACAAAAAGAATTTTGGACATGCCACCTTAGTTTCTAAAATCCTCTTCAAGTGCATTTAAGATTCTATAAGTTCATATGGGGATCTCCTCTACAATACCTAGTATAACTAAGAATTCTTGAGATTTTCAATACTATTTCCATGTGATTATGTGAAGAATCTACTTTCAAAGCTATAGACTTCAAGATCTTGTAAGGATATGAGATCTGCAATCATAATTATGATCTTGAATAAGGATCTCCTTTCTATAAATATGCGTAGGGATACATAACACATGGGCACTAAAAAATAAATTACAAACCCTGTAAGCTACTACAGCTGCAAGTTGAGGCGGATTCATTTATGAAATACCTACTGAAGTTGGATAATCTCTTTTAGTCTCTTGTGACCTACTTATGAGCAATGTCTGTTTTCCCCTGGAACACATTATTGACTCCTGTATATGACATGTTAACCTCTGATTGTATAGATAACATCCGAGTTTTTAGTTTCCATTACCAGAATGTTATCGACTATATTGTTCAAACACTTTCTCACTTCTGTAATTGATATGTTGGGTGATGCAGCCAATTTGATCATCACTATGTATGTCGTGGATATATGTCCTAATAGTGATAATTGATGATATGGTACAACCGTCCTCATGTTTGAAAATCTGACATGTTTTCAGATGCAAGTGGTTTCTTTCTTTCTTTAGAAACTCAGGACATTAGGGGCTTCACCGTCTATAACTGAAGTATTGAAGTAAAACGACTTATACATCTTGTGGTTAATTGTTAATAATCCAATATATAAGCATTTCTATCTTCTTCTTCTTGTTTAAATAGATCTAAACAATCTTCCCGAAGAAAACAAATGGAATGTACATTTGTTTTATAATTGTGGTGTTTGGGCTAGCTTGCGCATACTTTGACGAATTCCATAGGTAAGAAAAAATCACCTAGTGTTTTTGTCTCAGCTGAGATTTAATTTAAACCTGAGCCGTCAGATTCTCAACCCGCTTCATTGACCACTAGGCCACACCCTTGGGTGCTAATAGAATGTATCTTTGTTGAAACCCAACTTCTTTATGTTACTTCTAAGAACGGTGCATTTCTGTTGGATCAGAGGTAAACCCATGCTACACAAATGCCTGAGTGTCTTTTTAAGAATCATGACCTTGAATTCAATTCCAAATTCTTGCGCTGTTGTACAGTCTCCACCTTTTACCTCTTCGTTAATGCTGATTTTGTTATGAGACTGCCATTTCCACTTCCTTTTCATGGTATCCCTTCAATTAAATGGGAAGATTGCATGTTATTTCCCGGTTACTGACAAATTGAGAAGTGGTGCATGGTCAGGCGTTTTACCTTTCAAACATTACTGTCATACTCATCACATTTGAACCGGATATCATGCCCGTGCAGCCAATCAATCAGACCACTTGAATATTCCAATTTGTTGGATCAACAGTAGTTGTTGATGGTTCCTTCTTTTCCCCGAATTGGTTGTTGATCCTTAAAGATTAATTTGTGCATGTGTGGGTTGGTGCTTGTGATTATTGCTTGGAATGATAGATCATGTGACATCTGATCATTGTGGAGGAGGAGCTTTGGTTTGCTTTAGGGAGAAAACTAGTACATCATCTATGTGTCGTTCATTGTCAGTTCATCACTTTCTAAAAGACCTTATAACAAAAGGGTCTGACTCAGGAATAAGCACTGTATCCAACCTTTTATCATTTTCCATACCACGTGGGAAGCATATCAAGTTGCAAATTCATTGCCTTTTGTTAAATGAAACTATTCCAATTTCTGCGGTCCTAACTGCTAAGTGCATTTTTCTATGTGCGTTTCTTTTCATAGGTGTTGGGCCTCTGAAATACCTTTCTGCGAGAACCAAACTTCATTAGTAGGTTTTATTGGTTTATTAACGTGGTTGAGGCTCTCCAGTTTCTTGAAATATGGAGGACAGAGATAATCTACTTCAATATATAGTTTTGCCTACATGATATTGTTGTTCAATTACCTGCCTAATATGTCTTCGTTATATATTGGTGTTGCAGGTGAATGTCTTTTTCAATGCGTTTCCTAAGATCTGCAATTACTACGAGGAAATCATCTCTTCTTTCCATTTCTGAGGCAGATTCATGCATCTTTCCCTGCATTTCAAGGTTAATATTAGCTTATTTTTCAAGTTTCCTTAAAAAGGTAATATCTGTTCTTGTTCATATCAAATGCATCACAAAGGTGATGCTAATGTCTGTTAAATTAGAAGACTAATCAGTCAGTTGGAACTTGGAAGCTTTTCTTGTACATATCTTTGCACGATATTTAGCAACGATTATGATAAAGGCAGTGAACATCCAAGCAGATTATTTGTCGGGTGGCAAAGACTAATTTGGAGATGACACATCCTTCTCTATGGTGCCAAGGAGTATCTGGCACTTGTAGCTATGAGGAAGAGAGAGTCATGTCTGTGGCAGCTGAGGTATTGTATCTCTTAAATAGTTAGAGCTGCTTTCAATTTATTTTGGAGTTCACTGGGTGTGATATCTAGGGCGCCTGTATTGTCATTTTGCGAGCAATTAATTGTGTCCCGGACTATGGTTCAGTAGTAAGAGAACAACGCATGAATTGTGATGTCTGGATTAGGTGCATGCCAGGAGTTCAATTCCTGTTGCACTCAAAAGTCTGGTATTTAAGTGGAGAAGAGCGGAGGGACATGCCCATTACTCACCGAGTTTCGAACGGTGTGCCAGCTAGCTCACGGGATTTTCTCTGTTATCAAAAAGATGTTTGAGTAAGCACAATGACTTACGATGTTGCATTATTGTTTCAATAACTGTGTTTGACTAAGATCTGAGTTTGACTAATATCACTCCGATAAACCGGAATTGCAAAAACGTCTCTGACTGTTTCATTGTACCATTCAGGATTCAGAAATTTGAGTTTTGTAGTGCACTAAAACCTTTCGATGGAAAAGAGAAACAATAGCTCTTTGGTTTTTGCGCGGTGTTGAATGGTACAACATATGAAGTAGCTAATGAATTTGAGTACGTGAATTTATAATATTATCATCATCAATAAAAGTAAAATCTCGCCAGTGAGGTCTTGGGTGGGGAGGGTAGAGTACGCAAACTTTACTCTACTCCGGAGGGGTAGAGAGGCTGTCTCCGGGAGATCTTCTGTTCAGAGACAATATAATCATCCATTTAGTTAAATATGAATGAATTTTTTCACTGTGATTAGTAAGCTATGTGGCAAATCAATTATTCTTTCCTTCTTTTCTTCACCTACTCAAGGTAAAATTTTACGAAAGAATTATAGGAAAATACACATGACTTTGCAGCATAACAAAAAGTGGCTCTTGGTTTTAAGTTTTATCCGACCTAGCCCATATTGTACATATTTTGAAAGCACTAGCAAATTGAAAATCTATGTTCTTACAACCATTGCTTCTAAAAGCTATGGAGGTAAATCGGTGTTTTCACGACCTCACTCACTTTTTCTCACATCTTCTACATATGCTTCAAGGGGCCGTGTATATTCTGTCCCCCCCCCCTCCCCCC
>ML247506.1:469-18376 GCA_005239495.1 Nicotiana undulata | reverse complement strand
CCCCGTGTCATTGGTTGCAATACAAGAAAATTGAATAGTAGAAGTCTATCATTGAAGGCCATTCAAAGCTTTGCTTTTGAAAATAGAATTTTTTGAGTTTGTTAGTTGTATAGATTGGGTGTTGTTCCAATTGATTGAAAATATCAAAAGGAGTTCAAAATTTAAATTCAAAGTAATTTGGAGTAGATTTCAGCAAGATTTGAGTTAAATTTCAGAAAAGACGCAAGGAAAAAGACCGAGTCAGTTTTTTGTATAATTATGTATAATCTTGTATAATAGTGTATAAACACTTCTTATACACTATTATACACTTTTATATATGATAATAGGCTAGATTCATGTAGTTTAGCGATTATTTATACCCCAACTTTACTATGCTTCACTTTTCTAGGAAGGTTAAATGACGATAAAATGGCTTTAATTGTGAATTTTATGTTTTGCAGGAGCAAGTCGTGTTTATGAGGACCTAGGACGGTGTTTGGAGTTAGATTACAGCAATGAAAGGCCCTCAGAGTTGAATGCATGTGAAAGACGGAAGAGAAAAAGAGGAAAATACCTGAGCCACTCTAGCGTGGGCCAAGCGCGGCCACGCTAGAGCAAACAACACTGGGCAGTGTGAACGTCCATTAGTGCGACCTATAGCGCGGTCTTAGTGCGGCCGCGCTAGTCCAGGTGCAGCAGGCAGATTAAAGTTCCATTAGCGCGGTCACGAGCGCGGCCGCGCTAGTCCAGCAGAAACGGGACAGTGAACTTTGCATTTAGCGCGACCAGTAGCGCGATCGCGCTAGTCACTCCGGAACGCGATCAAATTAGGGGTAAACTTGGAAATCTGGGGGCAAATCCACTTAACCTATAAAAGGTCCAGCTCGCCCAAAAGAGAGGATATCAAGGTTTTAAGGTCTTGTTCAAGGAAAAGAGAGGCAAGAGGCAAGGAGGATAATTCGGCATCGAATTCTACTTTTCTTCCTTTTGTTTTTATCATTCAAGATGAATTTTGTTGTTGTTATTATGAGTACAATTATGAGTAGCTAATTTATTTAGTCTAAGGTTTTGGTGGAACCTGTTAAAGGATGAACTTCTTGTTGTATTAATATAGTTTGCCCAGTTAAATCTCTATTTGTTCAACTAAGTTCTTGTTGTAGTTGATTGAAGGGCCCTCAATTAGCTGTGCCTATTTAGTATGTATTACTCGGGAGAGCGTGCATATTTAGGTAGTTGTTGAACAACACCACTCCCAACGTATAAGAGGGATCCATAACTGAGGGTTTAAAGGTGAGATTAGGGATAACGAAACCTTGAGTGCAATCTAAGTGAGCTGTAACAAAAGCTAGCTAGCGTAACTCGGGAGAATGCGTCTAGTAAATTATCGTAATTACTCGGGATAGATTTACTGTAACAAGAGTGCTCATGGTTGATAGAGACGATTAGGCAGAAAACTATAAGAGAAATAACAGGAAGGGATTCCGTCAACAAGGGAAATCACAACCTTAGATCCTTCTCTTATTTATGTACAACTCAGTCATAGTTCGCTTTTAGTTTACTTAATTTGATTCAATTATAGTTAGTAGAAATATCACCAACTGTTATTCAAAATATATGGAAAGTTGATTACGGAGAATTAAGTGAGTCTGACCCAAGTAATCGATAGGTTAATTCTCTGTGGGATTCGACTATGGGCTAAATACTCAAATTATATTTGCAACGTCCACTTAGTCATTTTTATAAGGCATAGTTGGGCGTGATCAAACTTTGGCGCCGTTGCCGGGGAATTAACGGTGTTATCAATTACAGTTGGAAGAAATACAAAAATTCTTAGTGTAGTCAATTTTCTTCATTTTCAGTCCATACATTGAAATTTTAACGTTTGCTAACTTGGTTGTACATGTGCATGCCTAGAAACTCATCGAGAACTGGTGAAGTGTTTGAAGCCTTATCAGACCCCGAGAAGTTTTCAAGGCCTTGAACCGGGCCAACCGGAAAACCAAACAACAACCATCAACTGAACAACTTGAACCAGACATGGAAGATCTGGTAAACAATAGGAACAACAATGGGGATAACGTGGTAGACCCAGCTGCACAGGTAGTGGTGCCTCTTGTGCCAGAGGCTCCTTTATATGATAGGGCACAACCCACAACGGAAAATTTGGCCACATCAATAGTAGTCCCGCAGATACAGGCTAAAGCTTTTCAGATCACAAACAACATACTACATTTGTTGCAGAATAAGGGACTATTCTCGGGGTCATACATTAAAGATCCCCAACAACACTTGAAGAATTTCCTGTCAACCTGCAAAACTCAAAGGCAGCCAAACGTAACTCAAGAAGCAATAAAGTTGTTGTTGTTGTTGTTTCCATTCTCAGTGACATGAACAACCCAGACTTGGATGAATTCACTCCCTATCAATTCCATCACTACATGGGAGGAGTTAGTGAAGCAATTTGTGAACAAGTTCCATCCACCCAACAAGACGGCTCAGCAAATTGATGAGATCTTGAGCTTCAGACAGAAACCAATGGAAACATTGCAAGAAACATGGGAACGATTCAAAGGGATGTTGGTTATATGTCCGTACCACGGTATTCTAGAGAAGATGTTGGGGCAGCGGTTTTACATGGGTCTGGCAGATAGTGTGAAGGCAAATGTTGATGCTTCAGCTAGTGGAGCATTCTTGAGAAAATCATGGAGAGAAAGTCAGATCCTGCTTGACAAGATGACATAGAATTCGGGGTGGACAACCAGGAATGCACCCATCACTCCAGTAGTCCACTAAGTAGCCTTAGATCCAGCCAACACTCTTGCTAAAAATATGGCCACCTTAATGACACAAATGAGCATACTCACCAAAAAGGTGGAAGAGTCAGGGCATAAGCAGCAGGTGCACATTGTAGATACAACCAATGGGGGCTTATGCACATCTTGCATTAGTCAGCCAATTGGTAGCCAGTGGAATGCTAAATGTGATCATCACTACCCTGAGAACATGAATTATGTGTCTAATTATGAGGGGCAGAGACAAAGTGGTCAGAATTGGGGCCATCAGAATTAGCTATACAGGCCAGTCCAGCTGCAACATAACAATGGAAATATGGGAGCCATGCGATCTCACGGTAATGTGGCTCCCTACCAAAGGCCACAACGGTACAATAGTCAGAATCAACAGCATGCTTATCATCCTCCTCATCAACAACATGGTGGGAGACATGAAGATGAGTTTGCTTGACTCGAGGCAATGATGCAGCAGGTTATTGGGTCAACTGCGAAAATGAGTGAAAGAGTAGATGCACATGAGTCAGCCATAAAGAATATTGAAGTGCAAATGGGCAAGATCTCGATGTCTTTGAATAATCGTCCTCATGTGACATTGCCCGCAGACACTCAGGTAAATCCAAAAGATCAAGGCCCAAAGCAGCTGATGGAAGTGAGTCTACGCAATGGCAGAGACTTAGACTTGGAGCAAGAAAGGGCTCGAGAAAGCAGACAGGCTGAGACACTTGTACCAGTGCCCATTGAAATAGATGATTTAGCAAGACTGACCGAGGTGACAGTGCAGCCTGCCCAGGAAGAAACCAACACACAAATCGAGGCTGAGAAAGAAGTTGAGACAACCCAGGAACCAGTAATAGAGGTAGTGTCTGACAAAGAGAAAGCCCAAATCACTGGGAAGAAGAGACCTCCAGCACCATTCCTACAGAGGCTGTCCAATTACCAAAAAGATGAGCAGTACAAGAAATTCTTGGAGATGTTAAACAAATCCAGGTAAATATTCCTTTGATTGATGCTTTGAAGGAGATGCCAGGTTATGCAAAAATGATGAAGGACTTGATGTCCCAAAAATTCGATTTCCAAGACTTGGCCAAAGTGACTCTTACTCAGACCTGCAGTGTCGTTGTGACCAGACTGATTGCTGAAAAGTTGTCTGATCCAGGAAGTTTCACAATTCCCTGAACCATTGGTAACTTTGCCTTTGCCAAGACACTTTGTGATTTGGGGGCCAACATTAATCTTATGCCCCTGGCCATCTATAAGAGGTTGGGGATTGGAATAGCTAGACCGATATCTATGTTGTTGCAGCTGGCAGACAGAACGGTGAAAAGACCCTCAGGTATTCTGGATGACGTATTGGTGCAGGTAGGGAAATTTATATTCCCTGCAGATTTTGTGATTCTGGATTGTAGAGTGGATGAAGAGATTCCCATAATTTTGGGAAGACCATTCTTGGCCCCGGGGCGAGCTCTCATTGATTGTGAAACTGGGGAGATCAAGATGAGGTTGAACGATGAGGAGATAACATTCAATGTGCAGAAATCCATTAGGCGACCAAGTGAATTCGCCAATTGATCTCTTATTGATGTCGTGGATGTAATCCTGGAAGAGGATGATGAGTCCCTGACTATTGAGGACCCCCTTGCTGCATATCTTATGAATTTGGATGAGGTGAATGGGGAAGAATTAGCAGAATGGGTGCTGGCTCTTGAGGGCAAAGGCTTTTGGCAGAGATCACATGAATTTGAGCCCCCGCACTTAGAAAAGAGAGAAACTCCGCCAGCCAAGTCATCTGTAGAAGAACCACCAAAGCTAGAGTTGAAGCCACTGCCAGCCCATCTCAGGTACGCGTTTCTAGGACCTAACTCCATATTACCTGTTATTATTTCATCCAATTTGTTAGATGTGCTGGCACAATAGCTGTTGCAGGTACTCACAGAGTGTAAGACTGCCATTGGGTGGACCAGGGCAGACATTAAGGGGATCATCCCGGCATATTGCATGCACAAAATTCTGCTGGAAGAGGGGCACAAACCTTCCCGGGAACACCAAAGAAGGATGAACCCCAACACGAAGGAAGTGGTGAAGAAGGAGATTATTAAGTGGTTGGATGCGGGAATCATTTCCCCCTTCTTTGACAGTAACTGGGTTAGCCCAGTGCAATGTGTTCCTAAGAAGGGTGGTATGACGATGGTGAAAAATGATAACAATGAGCTGATCTCTACAAGAACCGTCACGGGTTGGAGAATTTGCATGGACCATAGGAAATTGAATCTAGCTACCCGGAAAGACCACTTCCCTTCATTGATCAGATGCTCGACAGACTGGCAGGGAGGTCTCACTTCTGTTTTCTGGATGGGTACTCAGGATACAACCAAATTTCCATTGCTCCAGAAGACAGAGAGAAGACCTCGTTCACATGTCCATATGAGATTTTTGCCTTCAGAAGGATGCCCTTTGACCTATGCAATGCACCCGCCACATTCCAAAGGGCATGATGGCCATATTCACGGACATGGTCGAAGATATAATGAAGGTGTTCATGGATGATTTCTTAGTGGTGGGAAACTCATTCCATGAGTGCCTTGCAAATCTGACTCGAGTGTTGAAGAGGTGTATCGACACTAACCTTATACTCAATTGGGAAAAGTGCCATTTCATGGTATAAGAGGGTATAGTCTTAGGACACCTGGTATCAAGCAAGGGAATCGAGGTGGATCGTGCTAAAGTTGATGTTATATCAAAGATTCCACCTCCCAAATCAGTTAAAGCAATCAGGAGCTTCCTCGGGCATGCCGATTTCTAACGGAGATTCATCAAAGACTTCTCCAAAATTGCCAACCCTCTGTGTAAGTTGTTAGAAAAATATCACCCTTTCGTGTCTGCTAATGATTGCAGGGTAGCATTCGAGGAGTTGAAGAAGAGTCTAGTCACAGAACCTATCATTGTTTCCCCCGACTGGGAGCAACCGTTCGAACTCATGTGTGACGCCAGTGACTATGCAGTGGGAGCAGTGCTAGGACAACAAAAAGACAAGCTAATGCATCCAATTTACTACGTAAGTAGGACATTGAGTAGAGTCCAACTGAACTACTATAACTGAAAAAGAGATGCTGGCGGTGGTGTTAGCTTTCGACAAGTTTAGATCATACCTGATTGGCTATAAGGTAATTGTTTACACTGATCATGCTGCTCTCAGGTACTTGATTGAAAAGAAGGAGTCCAAACCGCGCCTGATTCGTTGGGTGCTGCTACTGTAATAGTTCGACCTGGAGATTCGTGATCGTACGGGCACGGAGAACCAAGTCGCGGATCATCTATCGCGACTTGAAGGATTTGAAAATGCAGTTGAGGCTGAGGATATTCTGGGACCTTTCCAGACGAGCAGCTACTCGCCACAAGCCTTGAGGAAGTGCCATGGTACACAGAAATTGCAAATTACCTAACAAGTGGTATAGAGCCCTATGACCTCTCCTCTATGCAAAAGAAAAAGTTTTACCGTGACTGCCGCATGTATTACTAGGATGAACTTTATCTGTTTAGAATTTATATTGAAAATATGATCCGGAGGTGCGTCCCCAAAGATAGAACAATCTTCTGTTTTGTAGGCATGTCACGCATCGGTATATGGAGGGCATTTTGGAGGAGTCAGGACAACAACAAAAGTTCTAGAAGCCGGGTTCTACTGGCCAACTGTGTTCAAGTATGCACATCAATGGGTGAAGGGCTGTGATGAATGTCAGCGAACCGGGAACATTTCCCGTCGCCATGAGATGCCCATGAACCCAATTCAAGAGGTTGAAGTGTTCGATGTCTGGGGGATAGACTTTATGGGCCCCTTCGTCAGCTCCTACGACAATAAGTACATACTTGTTGCTGTAGATTATGTGTCCAAATGGGTGAAAGCTGTAGCACTCCCCACCAATGATGCAAGAGTGGTGGTGGGGTTTTTGATAAAGAATATATTCACCTATTTTGGGATCCCGAGAGCCATCATCAGTGACAGAGGCACTCACTTCTGCAATCGTGCCTTCAAAAAATTGCTAGCAAAGTACGATGTGCGCCACAAGGTGGCAACCCCTTACCATCCTCAGACCAGTAGACACGTTGAAGTGTCGAATAGAGAAATCAAGAGTGTGCTAACTAAGACTGTGAACGCCACAAGAACTGATTGGGAGAAGAAGCTAGATGATGCACTCTAGGCCTACAGAACCGCGTTCAAAACACCAATTGGTATGTCACCATACAAATTGGTGTTTGGGAAGGCCTGTCACTTGTCAGTGGAACTAGAACATAGAGCGTGGTGGGCATTGAAACAACTAAATCTGGATCTTGAGGCTGCGGGTACAAATAGAGTCACCGAACTGCATGAGCTAGATGAACTCAGATATCTTGCTTTCGAGAGCACGAGGTTGTACAAGGAAAGAATGAAGAGGTTGCACGATAAGAAAAGGTGTTGACAGAGGCCGCTTTTCAAGAAAAAAAGGTAATCATTGGGAAGGATGCGGTGGCGGATGGTGGTGATGACGGGGAGGATGTGTCTGGGGAGGAGGAGGAGGACGAGAAGGTAGAAATGGGAGAGGAGATGCCTGCTCATGAGCATGTTGCCGACGTAGCCAGCCCTCTAGGGTCATTCGGTGTCAGAGGTTGGACAATCTGGAACAAGAGTTGGCAGGGTTGCGTACCTCGGTCGCTGACTTAGGGACGCGCGTTGATGTAGTGGCCTCCCAGCAGGTTAAATTGGAAAAGAAAATTATGGGCTGGCTGAGAGCTCTGGGTCGTGCATGTAACCTGGACCCGGGGACTGTCTCCGACCAAGATTGATCTTTTAGGGAAGTTCTTTTACCTCACTTTGCTTTATTTTTAATGCCATGAGGACATGTCTTTATTTTAAGTGTGGGGTGGGGGAATAATTCATTGTATGGGTATATATGTAGGAATGTAATTGTTATATGTTTTCCTTATTTTCTTTTGAGTTTTGTTTCCTTTTGTTTTTGTTGTTTTAAGTAGTAGTTTAATTATATAAGTCGATTTGTCCCGACGAAGGATCTCATTCGACGGGGTTCTTGAGGGTCTAAGTCGACCACAAAAAAATAAAAAATCAAAAAATATAGTGGACTCTTCCCGATGACGGATCTCCTAGACAGCTTTCTTGAGGGAAGTAAGTCTAAAGAAAATACCAAAAAGATTTTCTATTTTAGGTAGTGTAGCAACTCCCCCTTGGTTTTTCTTTGGGCTGCGGTTCTTTTTCAAGGGTTTTGCTTGAACCAGGTGTAGTTAGTTTTTGTTTTTTTTAAGGTTTTATTAGATACTTATGGGCTATGAGCTGAGATAGAAAAAGAATCCCTTAGCGTTGTTACACTTGAACACAATAGACACTAGAGTGTGACACTTAGTCTCAGTTGTTGATTCTTGTAGAGTGCCTTAAATTTGTGTGTTTCTAACTGACTTGAGTACTCAATGAGAGTTTCTTGATAAGCCAATCTGGAGTGAGTCATGTGCATTGTGTGTGTGAGGTGTATTGCATTGTATTCTATGCTCCACATTTGATGCCTAGAACTTGCCCTGTGTGTTTGCAAAGCGAAATAGTAGCATCTTTCATTCTTAGAAGTGATATAGGCATTTCTTTGTTAAGCCAGATATATAAAGTATACCCACCTAAATGTGATCTATCATGGTTAACCCCGTTGAGCCTATAAGTTTGTTTCTTTGGCAACCACATTACAAACCTTACACGATTGTTTGAACGACCCATCTATTTGAACCCATGTACCTCCCATGAGAACTTGAATTATTATAAAATATGTAAAAGGCAAAGTGTGGGGTAGTTGGTTTGGTTTTTGAGTGGAACCAATGAAATAGAAAGAAAGGTGTAGAGTTTTGAAAAAATGAAAGAATAAGCGCCACTTGAAAAAAAAAAGAGAAAAGAAAATAAATAAATGTAGTCTGTGACACGTGGTGACTTGATACAATCGCACCTAAAGGAGTATGGGGTATTTGTAAATAGAAGTGTGTTGGAATGTCTGGTCTGACATAAGTATGGCCTGAATGCGAAAGTAATTGTACTAAAAGTGCTTAGGGAGGTTAGTCACTATATCCAAATATATCCTACTTGTCCCTTAGCCTACATTACAACCAAATGAAGTCCTACTTGATCATAGACTGAATGGGCTCAATTAGTGGAGTAGTGCACTACGGGCAAGCCTATGGTGCATCTTTGTGGCATATGAATGATTCTTTCTGAGAGTGAGTGAATTCTATCCATCTGAGTTCCTATGTGTTCTTAATGTTATTACTTATGGAACTACTCTCTTGTGTGATGTGAGGGCACTTGATTCATGACGGAAAGGTAAGTCTTGACCTCTGTATAGAGTAAATTGAGGAAGTATGAATATTGCATGACACATGAGAGTCAACTCCTGAGGCATAGATGTTACACTACCAGGCACAACTCTTGTGATATGTTGTTGGTGTGGCATGTTAGGGGAATTCTTAGTGAAGGAACCTTTGTAAAGTGTGGTGGATTGCTTGAGCACTAGCAATGATTTAAGTGTGGGGTGTTGATAATAGGCTAGATTCATGTAGTTTAGCGACTATTTATACCCCAACTTTACTATGCTTCACTATTCTAGGAAGGTTAAATGATGATAAAATGGCTCTAATTGTGAATTTTATGTTTTGTAGGAGAAAGTCGTGTTTATGAGGACCTAGGACGGTGTTTGGAGCTAGATTACAGCGATGGAAGGCCCTCGAAGTTGAATGCATGTGAAATACGGAGAAGAAAAATAGTAAAGTGCCATTAGCGCGCTAGTCCAAGTGCAGCATACAGATTAAAGTACCATTAGCGTGGCCATAACGCGGTCACGAGCGTGGCCGCGCTAGTCCAGCAAAAATGGGACAATGAACTTTGCATTTAGCGCGGCCGCGCTAGTCACTCCGAAACACGATCAAATAAGGGGTAAACTTGGAAATCTGTGGGCAAATCCACTTAACATATAAAAGGATCGCCTAAAAGAGAGGATATTAAGGTTTTAAGGTCTTGTTCAAGGAAAAGAGAGGCAAGAGGCAAGGAGGATAATTCGACATCGAGTTCTACCTTTCTTCCTTTTTTTAATCATTTAAGATGAATTTTGCTGTTGTTATTATGAGTACAATTATGAGTAGATAATTTATTTAGTCTAAGATTTTGGTGGAACCTGTTGAAGGATAAACTTCTTGTTGTATTAATATAGTTTGCCCAGTTTAATCTCTATTTGTTCAACTAAGTTCTTGTTGTAGTTGATTGAAGGGCCCTCAATTAGCTGTGCCTATTTAGTATGTATTACTCGTGAGAGAGTGTATATTTAGGTAGTTGTTGAACAACACAACTCCCAAAGTATAGGAGGGATCCATAACGGTGGTTTTAAAGGTGGGATTAGGGATAACGAAATCTTGGGTGCAATCTAAGTGAGCTGTAACAAAAGCTAGCTAGCGTAACTCGGGAGAGTGCGTCTAGTAAATTGTCGTAATTACTCAGGAGAGATTTACTGTCACGTCCCAAACTAAAGGATCATGACTAGAACCCGGGCCATACTTGCCGAGCACCAACGTACATTTTATCAAACCTTATTATCTTTAAGGGTCGACGAGATCAATATAAGTGGTAGATATGGATTACGAACACCAACAATGAAAGATAATGTAATGAACATGCATAACATGTGTTGATACCCATTTTTTCCTCAAATTATTTTAAAACTTGCATATATACTCTCAAAATTACTTTTTATAATAATTGGTATTTTCCCATAATTTTTCATATTATTATCAATTTATTTTTCTAATTTATTCAGTACTTTATATCCGATAATTATTCATAAATTATATTACAAATAATTTCAAAATATTTCCTAGCTCAATATACCATTTTTAATCCTATTAAGATTAATTTATTTCACAAACTAGCCAACCTGGCATTATTTGGCTATAATTACAATAACGTTGCAATTATAGCCTAATTGTACATTTAATACTATTTTAGTTCAATAATCCGTCATTTTATATTTTTAATACTAGTTAATTACCTTAATTTCCCCTATCTAGCCTTATTTTCATTTTATGTAATTGTTAGTTATTTTTATTAATTATTTACCTATTCAATTGGGTATTTAACAAGTAGCCATTTTTTATTTAAAATCTAGCCTAAAATCAACCTAATTCCTAACCCAATCCAATAACCCAACAGACCCCCAAGCCCAAACCTAAAACTACCCGGCCCAATACGGCCCCAATCCTGACCCTTGTCAAAATTGATCAATGGTCCAGATACCCCCCTTCCTTAATTAACCCTTAACGACTACCCCCTTACCCTCATTCACTCCCCTCTCATTCATCTCTCTACTTTCTCTCTAGTTCTCTCTGGTTCTCTCTAGAACCTTCTCGTCTCCTCTTCTCCGGTGGAGCCTGTTCATCTCCTCCGGCCACATCCCTTGTCGGAAGTTATATCCTCTCATCATCTCCTGGCCCTTGTTTCACCCATGTCGGTCTGATGATACCTTGAGGCCCTCAGGTGAACCTGGAGCGGTTGAACTCCTACCCATGGTCCCTCATGCCATCTTCCGGCCACCTCTGTCCGTTCGAGTAAGATCTGTGACTTCTCCGGCTAAGGCTGGTGACATTTTTAAGGTTTTCTTATTTTCTCGGGGTTCTCTGAAACCCTAACTCCTAATATCTTCCGATTTATTTTAGATCTGTCTTAGATCTATGTATGTTATGAAGCTTTTTACATGTTTCCTTAAAAAAAAACCTCCTATTTCTAATGTTCCTTCATCTCAAAATTAGGGTTTCATAACCCCTCTTTCAAAACCATTTTTTCGCTTTTACTATCATTCTACGATTCTTTCTATGATTCAACGATTTATTTGAAGTTTTCTTTTCATTTTGACTGATTATGCTGAAGACCCTAGGTTTTCCTAACTTCTGAGTCTATCTTTGACTAATATATTCGTTTAAATGCATGAACTCTTATTCTCATAAATGTTTAAGTTTCCTGTGATTTTACCCTGGTTTTGCTCATTAGGGTTTCTGATTATGTCCTCTTTTGCTTATATCATGTTCGTCTCGTTTAATCCCTTTAGTGTTACTGCTTTGTCTCTAAACCTGTATGATTTTTCTACTATTGACACTAGGGTTTTCGACTCTTTAATTCTCCCTGTTCGTTTAAATGTGTGCTAAACCTCGAATCCTTAATTCTATGTGATTCTTTGCATTTATATGCTTTTGCTTGCCTATTATTTGCCTAATTGATTCTGTTCCTGTTCGAATTCCTGACTCTCTCCAACTTTACTTTGTTAGGGTTCCTGATTTATTATTTTCACCCCTGATTCCTTGAGATTTGAAGAACCTTATTCTTACTAACTACCGACTTTTAACTTATTTTCTAACTTTGTTGTATGATTAATTGGTTTCTAATTGATTATTATTTCCTTAATTGATATCTTATGAACCTAGTCCTAATTGCTTACTTGTATCGGGTTAAAACTATTTCCTTGTGTGTTGTATGCATAAAAACTTTCCTTAATTGTTATTTTGCCTACTAGCCGTTTAAAGTTTAATCCCTTCAATTAAGGGGATACCTAATTACCTGTTATACATACACTGTCTAAATATTCCCTCAAGCTATATATGGTCTCCTTCCTTGTTTTGTTACCCACCGTTTGAATAATTCCCTTAATTAGGGAGATACATGTACTGGTTGTGTACTGACTGATACTCAGTCCCACAACCACTGGTTAATTCTGATTCCTACCTTATTTGTCATAATTTTCAATATATATATATGAATTACCTCTCATTAACACACATACATAGACACGAACTAATGTGTGCAACTCTCTCTCACAACTAAACTTGCTCTCTGTATTCTCTCTTCTGTGCTACTTGCTACTACTCTAAGTTAGCCGGCTACAAACCAAGGCTACCTACTATGCATCTCCTATTTTCTGCTTTGTGTTACTGCTTTCTGCACCCTACTGGTATGTTATAATTCAGATTTCAGTCTTCAAACCAATATGTTTCTATTACTGTTGCAATTCATTGTGTTTCCAATCTACTTCTATCTATTATTTTGTTGTTCAACATGTAACTAGGATCTTGGATTTTATCTGGTATGTCAAGTTCTGCCTTATTTATTAGCATGCCTTTGTGTGTCCAAACCTACCTTCATGTGAACCTTTCTGCTTATGTTTGGTACAGTAGTTTGGGTAGACTCTACTGTCTTGAACTATTTGGTCTTGTTATGTTAGTATAATTCTATGCTTTATTGTGTCCCCAATCCCCTGAATCCCCTGAACTTTTGGTTGTATGCTGCCTATTACATGTTTGTCATCATGTGTTCTATGTGTTCCCAATCTCTAATACCCCTGTGTGAAAGTTTGGGTGTTTAACCTTCCTTGGTTCTTTTGTTCCATGTGTGATGCAGAACATGTTTTTGGTTCTGAGTTTGGTCTGTTGCTTGTTGATTCCCCTGCTCTTCTCTAATATGTTTTATTAAGACAACTCTCTCCCATTTTATAAAATTATTTCAATTAAGTCTCTATTTTCAAAACTGGTTTCTTACATAAACTCTCCCAAAACTATGTTGAGCACTCTCACCTTACTCTTAGACCACTAGGTTCTGCCCCTTTTGTGTAAGCATTGCTCTGGGACCCTTGAGCTCCCTCTGAACTTTGACACACAAAAGCTGACCTTTCCACACCGCACTTACTCTATCTTGGCTATGAAGTGTGAGCACTTCTCGGGAGCCCTTGAGGTCCTTAGGGAACTCTGACACACCCAGATTATGATAAAGGTTATGAAACAATACATGGCACGAAGGACCTGGAGACTTGGGCCTATTATGAAGGCTCCCTATAGTTAACTTCTTCTTTTCTTACTTTTAGTTATTGTAATTCATATTCAGAGGCCTGTAATAATTATTTGTAAAGATAAATATGGGGTTGGATAGTGAAATGGGTGGGTGATATGCATGTTATAGTATAATTAAGGGTAGAGATCTTGTTTCTAGGTTTACTTTTCTCTATGCGCAATAGCAACCATGTTTAGGTACAACATGCCAAACATGCCATGCATATCATGTTACTTAGGATTTATGGGTATTGTATTCAGCATCTCATTACGCTTAGAAATCCTGTCTATAGGGTAAGTAACAACAACAAAATGGCTATTATGATATTCTGCTTATGTCTACCTGTTCTGAGATATAATTTAGAAATCCTGCCTTAGAATAAATAATGTTAGCAAAATTGCAATCATGTCTGATCATGCCTATGCACTTAGAGATCATGCTTCTAGGTAAACAACATTAAAAACTATCACCTGTGCTATTCCTGAAACTGTGCATAATGCTATGGTTCTATGTGCATTTAGAAATCCTGTTTTAGCGGTTGCATAAGCATCATTCTGCGTTAGACAACATGTTATAGGGTGACATATATCCAACCACACTTAGTCTAAAATACAAAACAGTCTTCTTGTTCTAACAAACTGGTAATTTAGTCTCTGAGTATCTGCGACACCTAGAATTGCATGCTATTAAGTATAACAACCTGGAGTTATCAATAAAGTTGGACAACCACTGCATATATTATTCTACATTCCTAGGCAAATCTTAGATAATCAGCCATTATAAATAAAACCAGAACTGTCTCTGTGATTATGTTTAACTATCAGCATGTTAAAATCAGTAGGCAAGCCTGATTAGGACTTCCTCTCTGAGTTATGTAATAAATCTGAATCTGCTATTATCACTTAGACATTATGCTTAGGATCAGAATCTGAATTTAAGACCTTAATTGTGTATGAGACATATTGTTTATGTGCAATATGTTTGGAGGTATACTTGAGCCTTTATCTGGTTTCCATGCTTTTCCCCTTAATTGAAGTCTTATCTGTTTTCATTATGTGTCGCCTTAGTAATTTTTACCTTTTAAAACCTAAGGGTCTGCCTAGCACCTTCCTTATAGGATAGGAGTCGTAATTTCCTCGGGGACTGATAGGAATGGAACAGGTAACAACATGCAATAGAGGTCGTGACCAACACGCGCTTTAGTTACCTTCACGGGGTGGGAGAGGGTGGATATGGACATGATGACCGGTGTGCTAATACCACGTGTAGCCCCTCTTTGAGGAGTGTCATATCGGCATTGATGTGATCCATATTATAAACAAACCTAGGACATTCCTTTACTTTTCATAAATGTGCTTAGATTGTAATTCTTTTCAAAAGCTAGTTCTTCATTAACTTTTTTCAAACATCTGCACTTAGACTTAAATCCCCTATTATTTGAGCCTTACTTGTTTATTTGCTAAATTGTACAATTCCACAAAAAAACTGTTTGGCCGAGAACCACACTTGTGGATCTTGAGGGGTGCCTAACACCTTCCCCTTAAGATAATTTCAAGCCCTTACCCTGTATCTGGTTATCAACATAGTTATAAATGAACCCTCCCCCCTAGGTGCCCTAACGCACCTTAAATATCGTTAGGTGGCGACTCTTCAAAAATGCAAGACCCCTTTCCCAAAAGGAATGAGTTGTCTCAACCAATGTCATAAACCCGATTTCACGAGAAAAAGGGGGCGCGACAGCATGGCGACTCTGCGGGGGAAACCCCATGTACTTAGGCTTTTACCATTTCAAATTGCCTTGTGAATTTGTACCTTTAATTTGTTTGATACTTGCACCCTTTCCTTTTCCCCTTTATGTGCATCTCTTTCAAGTATTTACTCTTCCCCCACAAAAAAGAAAACTGACATGTTTCTTTGTTTCCCTTTGTAATCGCTTTAAATCGTAATTATTGAATTTATCGCTTTCTTAACGTGCGAATACGTGACAACATGCTTTTAATGCTTATTCATTAGTGCATATTCATGCTCAACATTCATACTCCACTTGTGCCAAACAAAATACTATAGCAACGCTTGATGAGTGGTTGCGCCCTTCTTCTATCATTACCCCCTAAATTTGGAAAGACTTATTTGTGGTAAAACTAGTCGATCAGGGGTGCAGTCGACGGTTCCGTGCCTTTCCTCCTTGAGTTATCCGCTCAAGGGTACTAGTATAAAACCTCATAGAAACCTTACTCTGTTATACTGCTGCATGCATCATGGTCAAACCTAGCCAGGCTAAAGTGTTGTCCGCACAATAGATTTTAAGATAGCCTTGTCCAAAAGTCCACTTGGATTCCCTAAACCCAAACGGACATCATCACGTTCTGTGCATTTATTTGGAGAACTAAATACTTCATGCTAATTGTTGATGTTAAATAGTCGAGTCTGGTGAGGGTAGGGGTCTAACCTTGTTTGCCTTGCAAAAATATGAGGCACGAAGTCCCCAGATTCGGCATGGTCGCCAACATCCACCCAAGATTGCTAAACTGGTGGGAGGACTTACATTCTAGTAACAAAACCCTCGTCAGAAAATATCTGGGTAGTCTTCCATATCTCATGGAGGTCCAGCCTAACAACATTATAATAGAGGCTTCTACCTTGTTTTGGGATTGGACGCCTTTTCTAGAAGAGATAGGAGGACTGGCCGGTCTAGTTTGGGAAACCCCAGGTTTCTAATGCCTGAGAACCGCACAGGAAAGGGTTTCCTAAAAATCATGGGTTTGAAGAAGAATGCAGAACTGGTATGCTTGAAAGAATCGTACGTCCCTTTTGACTATTTGTACGAAAGGCACGGTCACAGTAAATCTATCGTACCTACCATGATGAGTTTTCCATCTGTAACGACCCGGTTTGTCGTTACGTAAAACCTGCATTATAATTTCTGTTATTGACTTATCATAGACCGATTATTCTATTATTGATGTGTTAGAGTTGATAAGCTTAAAATCGGAATGGTTAAATGAGAATTCAGTCGCTTAGTCTTTAAAAATAGCCTTAAAATGAGAAAGTCAACTGAGAGTTGACTTATTGGTAAACAACCTTGAAATACGAATTTTATGGTTCGGATAGCTTCGTTAGGTGAATTGGGACGTAGGAGTGTGTTCAGAATATTTTTAGGCTGCCCGGTGCAGAATTAGGCTTGAATTGGCGAAGTTAGTATTTTGGCAAATTCTGATTTATAGGCGAGGTTTTGATCTGAGGGTCGTAATGGGATTCTGAGAGTTTCTGTAGCCTCGTTATGTCATTTTGGACTTGCCCGCAAAATTTCAGGCCATTCGGAGATATTTTGGTTGGGTTTTTGATAAAATGCGTGTTTCAGAAGTATTTGGAAATCATAGGCTTGAATTGGATGAGAATTTATGGTTTTGATGTTGTTTTTGTTGTTTTAATGGCTTGACAAAGTTTGAATAACCATGTTTGATATGTTGGTATGTTTGGTTGGGGTCCCGAGGGGCTCGGGTTTGATTTCGGGCGGTAAACGGAGAAGCTGGAACTTGAAATGCAGCTGAAGCTGCTGTTGCTAGTGCGACCGCACCTGCGATGCTTGGGCCGCAGGTGCGGACATCGCAGGCGCGGTCGCACTAGCAACAGCAGCTTCAGCTGCATTTCAAGTTCCAGCTTCTCCGTTTACCGCCCGAAATCAAACCCGAGGGGCTCGGGTTTGATTTCGGGCGGTAAACGGAGAAGCTGGAACTTGAAATGCAGCTGAAGCTGCTGTTGCTAGTGCGACCGCACCTGCGATGCTTGGGCCGCAGGTGCGGACATCGCAGGCGCGAGAGTGAAGGCGCAGGGGCAGAATTCGTCGCAGGGGCGGAAGGAAGATCGCACCTGCAAGGTCGCAGGTGCGAGAGATGGGGTCGCTGGCGCGGACTCTGGGTTTTAAGTGAAGGACCGTTGGTGCGGTCAATATGTCGCCCCTGCGGGCCCGCTGTTGCGATAAATAGGCCGCATGTGCGAAAGAGGTCGCAAGGGCGGATTGAGGTCCGCACCTGCGATGTCGCAGGCGCGGGAAAAATGCCGCGGGTGCGAGGGGCTGGGAAACTTAAGTGGTTTCCGCAGGTGCGGTTGAAAGGTCGCACCTGCGGAGTCGCAGGTGCGAGAAAAAGCACCGCAATTGCGGAAATGCCTGGGCAGAATTATAAAAGGCAGCCTTCGCGAAATTAGTCTTCTTTCACCATTTTTACACACGGGTTGGAGGTTTTGAAGGGGTTT
>ML247504.1:16713-33797 GCA_005239495.1 Nicotiana undulata | reverse complement strand
TCACGAAATTTCTAAGAACCCTAAAGTTTACTACCTAATTCAATGATTCTAGGTGGTTTATTAGTGAATTAAGCTAGAAATTATTGTTAAAATTAGAAGTTTTATGCGGTTTTACTTACTTCTTACAGTGGGTGGTCGTGGAAGGTGATGCCCCAAGCTTGGATGCTCTCTAATGGAGTTTGAAGATGGAAGGAATGAGGAAAACCCGAAATTTTGGACATTTTAAGTGGGCTGCCAACAGGGGTTTCCGCACCTGCGACCATAGGACCGCAGGTGCGGTCTCGCACCTGCGAGAAAAGGATCGCAATTGAAGAAAAGGGCATGGGACCCTAGGCTCGCACCTGCGGGGTTGGGAGCCGCACCAGCGGTCCCGCTCCTGCGGAAATCTGGTCGCCCTTGCGGAAAGGGTCGCACCTGCGATGGCCTGAACCGCACCTGCGGTCTCGCGCCTGCGGACTTTGGGCAAGGAGCCGGGGTTCGCACCTGCGAGGCTGAGACTGCAGGGGCAGTCCCGCATCTGCGGCTGGGCAATCGCACCTGCGGTCACACCAGCAGTGGTTTTTGCTGGTTTTTGGCCTCGCACGGGGTCCGGGAGGCACCTGGGCCCACCCGAGCCCCCGTCCAAAAATACCAACAAGTCCCAAATCATTAAACGGACTTGCTCGAGCTCACGGAACACTCAATACAACGCTAAAACTCAAAATCACTCTCCAAAACCCCTGAATTCAAAACTTAAGAACTTTGAAATTCTAGAATTCACTTTAACGCGCCGAACCGGCCTAAACCACTCGGAATGACTTCAAATTTTGCAGATAAGTTATAAACGACACAACGGAACTATTCCGGGTCTCGAAATTTCATTCGANCCAAATCTCACAGATAGGACAAACAACATATAATAAACCTGTTCCGGGCTCCGGAACCATAACACGGGCCCGGTAACCAGGTTTTCACATAATTATTCACTTTCACATTCCTTTAATATTTTCATAAAACAATTTTCTTTAAAAATTCATTTCTCGGGCTTGGGGCCTCGGAATTCGATTTCGGACATACGCCCAAGACCCATATTTTCCTACAGACCCTCTGGGACCGTCACATCACGGGTCCGGATCCGTTTACCAAAAATGTTGACCAAAGTCAACTTTATTCAATTATTCAATTCAAAAATCCCATTTTTATCAAATTTTCAAATGGAAGTTTCTCGGCTACCTGCTCGGGCTGCGCACACATATCAAGGTGAGATTAACGGAGGCTTTCGAGGCCTCGAGACACAGATTTAACTGGAATTACTCGAGATGACCTTTTGGGTCATCACAGGGACTTATAGGGAGTGGTGCTTTCCGGGCATGTTTGATAGTTCTTTCATTTTTTCCCTTATATATTCGGTCATCTTTGTGTTGTGCTTATTGAGTTTTAACTTACGAGGTGTGTTCCCCGATGGTGTTAGATGTGACTTGTTGATTCGAGCAAGTAGTTATAAGGTCTTCATGTTTCTTCCATCAATGCTGGTGTTGTGGAGGTTTGAAGCAAGGTTCTAACAGATATGAGGATAATTGTTAGTACTGGATTTGAATACGGCAGTTATGGTGATCAGAGATGTTGTTATGGCATATGTGTGATGTGTTATGTCGTGTGGTTGTACCTTATATGTGTAGGCATAAGTTTTTGCAGATGGCGCAGGCTGATACCAGGTGTAGATGTAGGAATCGGGTCTTTTAGAGAGGATCGAATGGTGAGAATTTCGGTTCTAAGGCTGATTAGTATTGGTGGAAGGGTTAAATTTCAATTGAGGTGGTATCATCGGGGTTATGTGGATTGGGGTGGTGTGGGTCACCCTCGGGTGTATGTAGGATGAATACATTTAGTGATTTGATGACTTCTGAACAATTCTTGGCACATTCGAGGAAAAACGTTTGTTTAAGAGGGGGGAACGTAAAGACTCGGCCGATCGTTTTGAGAACTAAAGTCCCGTTCGATGGCATAAAGTCTCGAGCAACTCGTATTATGCGTTATGACTTGCATGTATGGACGACTTCAGTTTTTGGATGTTTAAAGATCAATTTGGAAGAAGGATTCTTATTTTAGAAGTTAAAGTAGTAAGAGTTGGCCGAAATATGACTTTTGTGTAAACGACTCTGGAATGGGGTTTTGACAGTTCCAATAGCTTCGTATGGATATTTTAGATTGAGGCGTGTGTACAGATTTAGATTTGGAGATCCGTAGGGTAATTTGAAGCATTTAGGCGAATAATTGGAAAGTTGATGTTTTAGGGGGTTGAGGGGTTTGACCGAGAGTTGACTTTGGTGATATAGGGTTCAGAATGCGATTCCGAGAGTTGGATTAGCTCCATTATGTCATTTGGAACTTGCATGCAAATTTGACATCATTCCTGGTTGATTTGATATGTTTCGGCACGAGTTTTAGAAGTTGGAAATATTCAAAATATCATAAGTTCGATTCGTGGTGCGATCCGTAGTTCCGGCGTCGTTTGATGTGATTTGAGGCCTCGAGTTGGTCCACTTTGTGTTTTGAAACTTGATGGTATATTCGGGCAAGGTCCCGAGTTGCTCAGATGAGTTTCGGATGCGGTTCAGATCGTTTTGGCAATTTTGGTCAAAGTAGGTGTTAGGTAGTGTTCTGGTGTATCCGCATCTGAAAAGGTTTGATCGCAAATGCGGAGCCGCTTCTTGAAGTTTCTCTCGCTTTTTTGATGTTGAAGCCTTGAGGGGAGCTTCGCACGGAGTAATTGACGGAGGTGTGATGGCCACGTTTGCGGCCATGCGATCGCAAATGCAAAGATGTTCGCGTATGCGGCTTCTTATGCTAATTGCTTTGTGCTAATTATGTCATGTGAAGTTGTCACGCCCCGAACCTGATCCTGGACGTAACACAGCACTATGTACCTGACTACATGTGACCGAGCGAACCAACTGGCTCGCTGAATCAGCATGTGATATCATAAAATACTAAATGCGGAAGATAAACTAACACATACTGATATACTGAAAGTATGAATATGATAAAACTCAAAGTGTGGAAACACTAACACAAGTCTGAAACATGTTTGTAGCCAACATTACTTAATAATAAAAGCTTGTGACTCTGTCTAACTTTTACTCTAGTCTATGAAGCCTCTAATGAAGTACTGAAAACATTGACTGTCTGAAAATACTGAAGACTGTAAGGTAATGATAATGACCCAAAAGAACTGGGGATCACAAAATAGATGGTACGAGAATCCTAGCACCATGAATCGTGCACTTGTAAATCATTACCTGCATCTGGGTAAAAGGGACGTTAGTACATTTGAATTGCACTGGTATGTAAAGCAACTGAAAGAAAGAATTATAAATGCTGAAACTGAAACTAAGCTGATAACTGAGAATTGATAATTGATGACTGAAAAGATAACTATTGAAATTGAAATTGAAATCATAACTGATAACTGAAATTATAAATAATAATTGAACTGAACAAAGGAAGTAAGGATATGAATACTCCTTCTTCTGAATGATGAACAACTCGTTTATCTGAATAAGCTTCGGCCTCGGGTGTGATGACCCAAAAAGGGGTCATCTTATGTGCATCTAATTTTGAATGTGTTCTGAGGCCCGAAAGCCTCCATTAATCTCACATCGATGTGCGTGCGTATCCCGAGAGCGTAGCCGGGAAGCCTTTATGTGAAAACTTGATTAATAGTTAAATTTTTTATAATTAATTGAATAAAGTTGACTTTGGTCAACATTTTTGGTAAACGAACCTGGATCCGTGATCCGACGGTCCCGGAAGGTCCGTAGGAAAATATGGGACTTGGGCGTATGAGGGCAATCGAATTCCGAGGACCCAAGTCCGAGAAATGNGCCCGTATTATGATTTCGGAGCCCGGAACAGGTTCAATATGTGTTATGTAAGTTATCTGTGAAATTTGGTAAGAAACGGACTTGATTTGATTGGTTTCGGATAAAAATGAGAAAATTGGAGTTAATGAAGTTTTGAGGATTTTTAACGAATTTGAAATTTGGCTTGAAAGGTGATTTTATGTTCCCGAGGTCCGAATGAAATTCTGAGATCGGGAATAGTTCTGTTATGTCATTTATAACTTGTCTGCAAAATTTGAAGTCATTCCGAGTAGTATAGGCCGGTTCGGCGCATTGAAGTAAATTCTGGAATTTCAAGTTCTTAAGTGTTGATTCAATTTGGTTTTGGGGTTGAATTCTGAGTTTCGTTGTTGTTATTCAGGTTCCGGAAGTTCGAGCGAGTCCGTATCATGAATAGAGACTTGCCGGTGCTTTTTGACGGAGTCCCGAGGGGCTCAGGTGTGTTTTAGACCCCCGGGAGCTAAGTTGGAAAAACCAGAATTTCTGCTATCTGGTTTCCTTCTCTGCGATCGCGGAGAAGGATTTTGCTGGGCTGTTGATTGTTCTTCGTGATCACAGGACCTCTGCCGTGATCGCAGAGGTCTGGGTTCCACACCTTCGTGATCGCAGCCTTTCATCGCGATCGCATAGAGTCGCGTCTGGGCCGGGTTAGTTTGTTCTTCGCGATCGCAGGACCTCTGCCGTGATCGCAGAGGTCTAGCCAGTTGGCCTTCGCGATCGCATGCCCCTTGTCGCGATCGCAGTTAAGGAATCCCTGGGCAGTTTTATAAAATACGGGACTTAGCATTTTTCCTCCATTTTCATCTTCCTCTTCAAGTTTTTAGAGAGCTCTTCAAGGGACCTTCCTCCACTACTATTGAGGTAAGTAAATTCCATAGTTTTACTAGTTCAAACATTAATTCTTAGCTAAATTCACTATCCAATTTATCTAAAACCATAGAATTAGGTAGTAATTTTAGGGTTCTTGAGGATTTTGTGATTATCCGTTTTAGGCCATGAATTTAAGTAGAAATCACACATTAATGATCCTTAGGCTATGGGTGAGTGATCCCTTCGAGAATTTTCGGAATTCGATCATGAGAGACCGGGGTTGGAAATCGGGAATTCGTCAAGAATAGCGATGTTATTGAATAACTAAGATAATTTATCACATTGTGCATGCATTGATGTTATTGTATACCTTTTGACTAGTTGCGAGTCCTCGGGTATAGAGTTCGGAGTTTCGGGCGCAATTGTGGTCCGAGGGGTAGATTCGACACGAGGTGAGTATCCTTTCTAACCTTGTAAGAGGGAATTGTCCCGATAGGTGATGTACATGCTATGTGTAAATTGTTTGGGGGCTACATACGCGCCAAGTGGCGAGAGTCCGTACGTAGAGGCTATTATTGTTATGCCCGGGTAGTTAGGCCCACATCATGCCTTGTATGCTCTTATCGTAATGCCTTATATGCCCTCTTCTTGTAATGCCTGATATGTTCTCCTTGTAATGCTTCATATGATTCATTGTAATTCCATATGTACTATGAAATTATGTTTTGCATCGTGTTATTCTTATGAGGCTTTATTGAAAAGAAATTGTGAAATATATGGGATCGGGCCGTACGCCACGGCAGTGTTGAAAGAAATTGTGAAATATATGGGATCGGGCCGTATGCCACGGCAGTGTTGAAAGTAATTGAAATATATGGGATCGGGTCGTACGCCACGGCAGTGTTGAAAGTAATTGAAATATATGGGATCGAGCCGTACGCCATGGCAATGTTGAGAAATTGTGAAATATATGGTATCGGGTCGTACGTCACGGCAGTGTTGAAAAGAAATTGAAATGAATATGGGATCGGGTCGTACGCCACGGCGGATCTAAAAATTTGTGATTATTGTTTCGTCCGAAAGTGCTTTATTGTTTAGTTCAGCAATTGTTTGGATTTTCTGCTTTTGATATATATACTTGTTGCTTATTTCCCTGACATGCCTACTGTATTTCATCATATTCTATCATATGTTATTACTGTTGGACCTTAGTGAGTATCGAGTCGACCTCTCGTCACTACTTCTTCGAGTTTAGGCGGGATACTCACTGGGTACATATTTATTTAATATGTACTCATGCTGCACTTTCTTTTCTTTTCTGTACTTGACTATACAGGTCCGGAGGCTGGCACGTCTGACTATCAGGCCGGTGCTTGATATTGATAGCGTGGTCATACTTCTCGGTGAGCTGCTTTCCCGGCGACTTTCTAGCAGCACCCTGGAGCTCTTTTGTTATATTTCTCTGTCCATTTCATTCAGAAGGAGACTCTGTATATATTGTAGTCATTGTATATTCAGTAGTTGCCCATGACACTCGTGACACTAGTTCCTGGCACACACGTAGTGTATATTTTGGGTTGTTGGATGTACATATGTTATGCGACATGCCTATTGGTTGATTTTCCGCTCTTGTGGTTCTATTTCATATCACCGCCATTATCATGTTTATATTTGTTTAAATTGGTTAAAAGATGAAAGTTGCGTAACGGGGGATGGTAACACTTAGTGTTTCTATACTGGCTGGCCTAACCTCGCCGTTGGGCGCCATCGCGACCTGAATCGAGATTTGGGTCGTGACATCGGGACCAATATATATATATATATATATATATATATGCACAAGCTACGGCCTCATGCCCAAGTATATGTATACATAACTACGGTCTCAGGCCCAAAAATGCATAATGCATAAACTACGGGCCCAAGCCCAAACATGTATAAAGCATAAACTACGGTCTCAGGCCCAAACATGCATAAAGCATAAACTACAGCCTTAGGCCCAAGTACATGTGTTCAACATTCGGGAACTGAGAATCATACTGAAATACTGAACCATACTGAGTTACATGATACTTGAATGTTGAATAGAACTAGACTGAGACATGTATTCATGAACTGATTGTGAAAACTGAAACTTCGACTGTTTATGACATGCTGATAATCTAGACTGAGACCCATGGGCATCAAACCCAAGTCTATATTGATTATGCACTGATTTTACAACATTTGGAGTGAAAGTCATGAATGAGTTACGAAGCTAGAGAATAGAAGTTCTACGACTATTCATGGAACTAAGGCATAATTAATTTCTGAGGAAACTAGTAATAGTCAAATGAATGGGACGTACGGAGAATCATAGACATTCCCAAACGTGAAAAAGAGTTAGCCTCACATACCTTAACTTCCTGCTCTTGAGTGTAATACAACATTTGTAAACCCCTTTCATCTTTAATCTATAGCAATACAAGTCAAACGGATTCCATATTATCTCTGATACTCATGTTTTGGTCATTTAGGCATTTTATCAAACACTTGGTGAGTATAAAGCTTCACAACCCTCATTAATGGTGTTTCTTCACCCAAAAACCCATTCTCTTGCTCCAAGATAAATTCTAAAACCTCAAATTGATATAATCAATACCATTATTTATCACCCATAAGGTAAACAACAACCTTAACCAATAATCAACAACCCAAACTTATAACCGTCCATGCTTTTCTATCAAACCCATCAACTCATATCTCATGAACTAGAGTCTATAATCATTAATCCACTTCTATAATCAACCAGAGGGTGAAGACATTACCTTTTTGGAATAAATCCTGCAAAACCCTCTTTGAATTCTTGATAAAATTTCTTGAAGATCTAAGTATTTTATGTGTAGATTAACCAATACTAGTGTAAAAATTATGGACTTCACACAAAGATAATGGGGATTGATTACCATGAATATGGAGGAGTTGGGGGTCATGAGAGAGTGGAAGAAAACCCTAAAATTCATCCAAAAGAAATGGGGGAAGTGGACCCCCGAATTTGCTTTAAAATACCCTAGCTGGGGCGCGCCCGGTCCGGCGAAGCGAGTCTCGCTTCGCTGTCCGCCGAAATCACTTGGTGTTCAGATTTTGGTAATTTGATAATAACTTCTTGTAGGAATGTTCAAATGACAAACGGTTTGAAGCGTTAGAAACTAGACTCATAGAACTTTCATTTGATAGGTTGTGAATCACCTAACACCTTATATATCTGTAGATTTGCTCATCCAAAATGTGGTCTTGTGCGTACTCATTTGGAATTTTAGTCTATCATGTAATTTTCCAACTTGGCTTAGACTTAGGTCTCTCTTTGGACCCAAAATAACATATGATATGCCTCATACACTTATTATCATAATTAATTGACTACCAACACGTTAATACTCATTTAATGCATCCACAACTGATTTAAATTTACGGGGTGTTACATTATCTCCCCCTTGGGATCATTCGTCCTCGAATGATTGTCCTTGTTGTATCTTCGGCTAACTCCGGACCTTAAATGGGTCTGGTGAGTACATGAACATTCATTAACACTTGCATACTAAACTGAAGGAATACACGGTTACTGAACTGATGAAATACTGAACTGAATAGGTACTAGACCGAATGGCTACTAAACTAACTAAACACTGAAAGACATGGAGATTGTAATATAAGGTTTGAAGGAAAAGGTTAGTTACCTTCAACATTTCTCTAAAACACATGACCGCTAACAGAGCATAATACAAGTCTCACAGGGCATCATAATACGCATAACATGAAACAAATACGTGAATACTAGTCTGTCATGGATATGTAAATTCTAACTAACATGGATATACGAATTCTAAACCTGCACGAATATTTGAGTACTGAAATGATATGAATATCTAAGCACTGAACTAACATCAATATTTGAGTAGTAAGCCGGCATGAATATCTGAGTACTGGACTGACTTGAGTATCTGAGTACTAAAACTGACATGAATGTTCTAACACGAGATCTAAATATTGGAAACACAAATGTCGTGACATGACATTTGAATATTGGAAACTTGAATGTTATAACGTGACACGTGAAATACTGGTGTACAACCGCTAATTATGGTAGAAATTCTAACTCATAAGCTACTTACTCGTTCCTTCATAGGATCCTATATGGGTCGATGTATCTTGGATTGAGCTTTCCTTTCTTCCTAAATCATATAACACCTTTCATAGGCGAAACTTTTAGAAACACCAAATAATCAACTTGAAACTCTAGGTATCTATGTTGCATGTTCGAATAGGATTTTTGGCGACTCTGAGTTGTCTTCAAATGCTCTTGAATCAACATGACTTTCTCCATAGACTGATTGACCAAATCTGGTCCCAACAACTCCACTTCGCCTACTTCAAACCAACTAATTGGCAATCTACGCCTTCGCCCATAAAAATCATGCTTTCAAAATGAGCGAGATAATCCTATTATAAGGTCCATATTTACCATCTCCGCTAAAGGATTTGTGTGTTTTGAGATAAACACTTGGTTTTCTGTTGCTCGACTTTCACTTGCTCACAATTCAGACACTTGGCCACAAAGTCTGCAACTTTCTTTTTCATGTCGTTCGACTAATAAATCTCCTTAAGATCATGATACATCTTTGGGAAACCTAGGTGGAAAGAATACCTGGAATTATGGGATTCTAACATCTTCCTACCTCGCTAAGTTCATCTATGGTTGGAACACATAATCTATCCTAGTACCTCAAAGTACCATCATCTCCCCCTTGTTCAAAATCCATCGTCTTATGCATGTGATGTCACGACCCAAAATCTATAAGGTCGTGACGGCGCCGGACACCACCGAAGCCAATCATTAATTAGTTTAAAATAAATTCCTGTCTCAATATTTTAAAAAGCGTTACCCTTCACTTTAATACATAATAACTAGATGAAATCCATTTAAGTAAAGACAACAAAACAATAGTCTATTTTCCACTGTAATAAGATACACCCCAAATACATCCCAGAACCCGGTGTCACAAGTACATGAGCAATTTCTAAGACTTTTTACAAAATGCTACAAAGCTTGTCCGAAATACAAGTTTGACAAGGACTTTAGAATAAAATAAATACAATACATCGAGGAAGACTCTGTCGGCTGCGGATCCTCCGGATGATGCAGCTCGCCTATGTCTCCAAACCAGCCTCATCGCTATGAAAGTACTTGTGAAACAAAATGCACATCAAGTGTAGCATGAGTACGAAAACAACGTGTACTCAGTAAGTATCCCGCCTAACCTTAGAGAGGTAGTGACGAGAGGTCGACTTGACACTCACTAGGGTCCAACGATGTAATTTAACAATATATGACAGCAACAAAAGGCACACGAGGGTAATAAAACTAGTAAACTTTAAAAGTAACTGCAATTCAATAAACACTGGAAGTAAATACATAATTTCTACTTCATTTTTCCCCCAAATATCTGTCAAGTCATTATCCATGAAATCATTTAACAATTTACGTCCTTAAGACAATTTAACAATTCAAGTCACAAGTGGTATATCATATGTATATATATATGCGTAGGAAATGCCGAGGGGCCCGAACCAACAATAAAATTAAATTGTGCACTGCCGAGGGTCGAACGGCCGAACCATAAGTGCATCCTTGCCATAAAATAATCATATTTATGCACTGACGAGGTTCGAACGACCTGAACCATAAGTGCATCCTTGCCATAAAATAATCATATCTATGCATTGTCGAGGGTCGAACGGCCCGAACCATAAGTTCATCTTTCAATCCGCTGTGCNATACAACATTTTCTTAAATTACTTTCAATAAAAAATTCCTTTAAATTACCAATTTCTGTGATCTCAGGGAAAACCAAAGTTTCATAAATCATAAATTCATAAAGCATATAATCCATTTCTAGAAAGAACGCAATGTATGATGTGGGTCCTAGACTACCCAGACATGGCATAACAGTAGTTACGCACGGACTCCCGTCACCTCGTGCGTACGTAGCCCCCGCAAACAATAGCATATATTCATTTAGTTCACTTATGGGGATAATTCCCCCTCACAAAGTTAGAAAGGAGACTTACCTCGTGCCGAACCTACTTTCTGGGCCAAGAATGCGCTCGAAACTCCAAACTCGTCTTCCAAGGACTAAAAACTAGCCACAAGTTACTTAATTATATCAATAAATGCTAAATGAATCAATTCTAATGCATGGAAGTGAGTTTTCTAAAGTCTTTCCCCAAAAGTCAAAAATCGTTCTCGGGTTCGCTCGGTCCAAACCCGAAATTCGGACCAACACCCGATTACCCATTCGCCCCCGAGCCCAAATATATAAATGGTTTTGGAATCCGACCTCAATTTGAGGTCTAAATCCCCAAATTTCAATATTCTTAGGTTTTACCCAAAATTCCCAATTCCACCATGAAAACCCTAGATTCTAGGATGAAATTTTGGAAAAAGAAGTTAAGAAGTGAAGAAAATGAGTTAGAAATCAGTTACAAATGTTTTGGAGAAGAAAGAGTGTTTGGAAAATCGCCTCTTATGTTTTTGGGGTCTTGAAAAATGACAAATAACTGAAAATCCCACTTATTTATACTCCTCTCACCCCGCCCCGCCCCCCTCACCGCGGTTAGCGAAAAAAGGACCGCGAACCGCGCTAGCAAAATCAAGAAAACTGAAGAAAACCAAGAAAAATGACTGCAGTGACATACTTTAGTATTTTGTGCCATAGTTTTCTCTACAGATGTCCAAATTACAATTTCTTTACTTTTCTGGAAACTAGACCGAAGGGCTACAACTTTCGTTTTTGAATCATCTCAAAATTCCTTGTAGATCAAAAGATATAGGCTTCCGAAGTCGGACCAGTGGCCCAGCTCCTGCACGACGGACCGCGAAAACACGACCGCGGCCGCGAAGCCTCCCACCGCGGCCAGCACAAAAAAGACCGCGGACCGCGGTGGTGGGTTCAGAGATTTGACCCCTCTGACCTGCAACAGCTATATTTTAGCCTAAAAACATCGTGGGACCTACCTGGAACTCACACGAGCCCTCGGAACTTCAAACCGAACGTTCCAACAAGTCCCAAATCATCCCAAGGACTTGCTCGAACCTTCGGAACACCCAAAATAACGCTAAAACTCAGAATCACCTCAAACCCCTAGAATCAAACTTAAGAACTTTAAGTTCTTGAATTCGTTAACAATGCGCCGAACCGACCTATACTACTCGGAATGACACCAAATTTTGCAAGCAAGTCATATTCAACATTACGGACCTGCTCAAACTTCCGGAAACGTATTCCGACCCCGATATCAAAATTTCCACTTCCAGTCGGATTCTTCAAAAACCTCCAAATTTCTATCTTTAGCTAAATTACTTCAAAATGACCTCCGGCCATCCGAATTCACTTCCGTTCACGCTCCCAACTCCAGAATCACCATACGAAGCTGTTTCCAGCCTCGGGATCCCAAACAGACATCAATATCACCGAAATGCGCTTCAAGCCAAACTTAGGAAATTTTTTCAAAAATGCTGACTTCCACAATATGCGCCGAAACGCTCTCGGGTTATCCAAAACCTGATCCGGACATACGCCCAAGTCCGAAATCATCATACGAACCTGCTAGAGCCTTCAAATCTTGATTTCGAGGTCGTTTACTCCAAATTCCACTCTTAGCCAATTCTTCCAACTTAAGGTTTCTGAGATGAGAATTCTTTTTCCAAATCCACCCGAACTTCCCAAATTTCAATTCTGACCATGCGTACGAGTCATAATACCTGAAATAAAGTTTCTCATGGCCTCAAACTGCTGAACGATGCGCTAGAGCTCAAAATGACTTGTCGGGTCGTTACATGTGAATATTCCTTCTTTAAGCTACAACAAGTAGGGATCATCAAACCGTTTCTCTTTCACTTCGGCTACTAAGGAGGAACATGTCCTGTTCTAGACAACAACTCAACTATCTTTGGCGTACGAAAGTCGAACTCTTACCTTGGCTAAGCATTGAACTTCTTTCAACATAGTCTCTTGTCTACCTCTTTCATGAGCTATACTTCCCACACTTGATTATCTTTTTAAGCACTTCGTGAAACTACTTATAGTATTATTGTGATCAAGTCATTGACATGTACTCTAAATTTTAGAGTATCGTGCAATGGAACTACCCTCATAACACATAAATAGGCATGATTTTATAGCTTTTCTGTGATTACTTTACCTCAATAACTAAGCTCGTTGATCATTCTACTCGTTTTGTGTTCCTTACACATGCTAGACATATTCCTAGTGGTGATTATACAATTTTTCCTCATTACCAAATTGATTTTTTTTAATATCCCATGTTAACTATTTGAGTTTCAAATCTCTAACTAGACTTACTGAAAATTTTCACATCACCCCTTAGACCAAAGGTCTTATACTTGTGGATCCTTCTCTTTTTGTTGGGATCAAAATAACTTTACTTATTTTCTGCAAATCTTTGCACTCTACATCAATGACGACTCATCTTCGAACTTACTTCTAAGTTAGGAAAAACTAAATTATTCACATAACGGAAAGCTAATGAATTCAAAACTATCATACAAAATCTTAAAATTTTAACTCTGCTCACACTGTCAGCCTTGGAGAAACCGCATTTTGATAATTCCTAAAGGCTATTCTTCTATAGCTTGCTCTCTCACTACTAGCTAATTTTTTCTTTTCCCACTGTCACTGTACTTCGGGTTTAACTTAAACTCTTTAGGTTCTAACACATGTTCGATATTTCAAACTGTCATCTACTCACTAGAGTTAACTTGGCTAAGTGAATCAAATATTACCTCTTCTAGATCTGCTGAAATTGCTAATTCATTGTATTTTCTCAAAACTTATTTACTATTCTTTTACTAACCACTTGCTAGCATCATGTTTTCTTGCCCTTCTTTAAATAACTAAAGTGAAGCATAAGGTTTATCCTAACCTCCCTCATCATCTGACCATATTCTTTTGTTGTACACTATCATTCTTTTTGAACTATGCACATGGATCACACTTAGGGAAATTTCATCTGTCTTAAACAAAATTGGGATATATAACCCCTAACTTTCTATATACTTCAAAATCATATCAGATTATAAACATTTGTGGTAAGCACTTAGTCACATAACTTAAGAGGAACTATCATATCCTTTATCTCACAACAATACCTACTTCTTATAGTAACTTACTAAGGTGGTACTTTCTAGTTCTAGTATGAACAAACATGAGCAACTTAAAATCATTCCCTGAAATTCCATAGTGGTTATTGTTGATTCTCATTTCATACATCATGTTTTCTTAGATGCGCGAGTTGTATGAAAAATACATCTCTGGTAATATCAAACATTTCTGACTGCTAGGAATTTTTCCCTTAGTCTCTTTATTTTTGTTCAAAACTATAATGACCAATTTTGGGTCATTTGCGGTCAAATTCTTAACCTGTTAAACCGTATGGTCTGACATCTAAATTATCATCATCCAACTTGTGGCTCAATTGCTAAGAATAATAAATGAAATTGTTCTGTGAGGTAAACACATATGGATACACTACCATACACAAACATGTCCTTCAGATATACCATCTGTCGTGCCCATTTTTTCTCGCGGAGTCTGGGTTTCGACATTTTTGGGACAACTCATTTCCTTTTGGGAAAGGGTATGGGATTTTAAGAGTCACCACCGAACGGATTTAAGGTGCGTTAGGTCACTTAAAGCAAATAACTCAGAAATCGACTTACTTTACTAGAGATTGGGTAAGGGCTCGAAATTACCTTGAGGGGAAGGTATTAGGCACCCCTCGAAGTCCACAACGGTGGGTCCCAGCCAACCTCAATTTAAGCGAATTAGTCATAAAGCAATTTAAACAAATAGAGATTATTTTAAAACGAAAATAAAGGGGGTCCTAGGTTTATTAGCCTATAGGATCACTTATGTGCAATACTCGGTAACCTTCCTCAAATAGAGGTGTTACGCGTAGCATTAGCGCACAGGTCATCATATCTTTTGCTACCAGNGACCTCTATTTAAGGTGGTTCTAGACTCACCTATGGTTCTTAGAAAGAGAAAATTAAGCGACAAGCAAAAGCAAATTGGACTATCACATAAGGAGAAGTTACGGGCTCACATTTACCTCCACAAATAAACAAACAATTGCACGCCTATTCAGAAAAGCAGTTTTAAACGATTTAAGGTCCTATAGCAGGATATCTACATGAGCACAAAATAAAATATGCAACAGTTTTATTAAGGCGAGGCAGTGAATACCTATCAATTTGCCTACTGATTTTATTACTTACTGAATCTGGGCAGGTTTCAAACAGAAAGGGAACCACAATTTTAACTCAGGATTTTAATTAACCTACAGGCTTGCCTAGGTGATAACATGCAGGATCCTATAGGCATGACATCTAAACGTTAATCAGAACGTAATTATAAACCAGTGATTAATTTAAACATGCAGATTTTATCTTTTAGACCCTATCGGTATGTTGTCTATATGCTGAAACTAATTGCAAGCATTACTTCATGACACAAAAACTGATTTTATACACTTTCCCTATAGACATTATATATCTAAGTTGTCAAGACTGATTTTAAATATGATTTCCTATGGTCATGATATCTAAATGTTCATGCTGATTTCAAATGATTTCCTATGGACATGATATCTAATGGAGCAGTGTTATACGAGTTTGATTGATTCCCCAAAAATATCTTATAGACATGGTTTCTAATGCACCTTGAGGCTTGAAAATATGCATGAACATGAATTTTGATACAAAATTGATAAACGTCCTATAACAGGATTTGTAGGATGTAAAGTGGAAATTTAGGACAAATGATGAGATAAGTCCTATAGGCATGGTTCCTAATGCAGATAAGGAATCATTGTAACAGCCTATAAGCATGCTTTCTACCCGAATATGATAAAGATATATAGAATCCCTCCCCAATTTTACTAATAACCCCATATCTGTTTTACAAAGATTATTATTACAAACCGATCCAAATGAATTATAGAATGAAAATTACTATACTATAGGGAGCCTTGATAGGCCCAAAAGTAAACCTGGAAGCCAAGCCTTCAATCAAGTCTTGAGTATATCAGTAGCTCATAATACACCAAATGGGCTTCTGGTGTGTCAAAGTTCCCAAGAGCCTCAGGGACCCCGGGCAATGCTCACACCAGAACCTTTTCACAAAAATAATTTTGTAAACAAGTTTGGAAAAGCCATCCCCAGTGTGTCAGAGTTTGGAGGAGTCTCATGGACTCCTAGGCAGTGCTCAACTGGAGGGGCAAGACCCTAGATATCTAAGAGTAGGAGTTGAAAATAGTATATAAAAATAGGAGATAGTTTTTTAGAAAAACAGTTTGGATTTTAGAAGTGAATAAAGACAGATTACCAGATTACACGAACTACAAGCAGAACCACGTTTAGCAGATGGAGTTCATACTCAAACTTCAGTAGTCAAACAACAGACAAGACAGAGTCAAAAGGTTTCACATTGCCTGGGGATTGATTTAATTCATTAATTATTGCTAAGTGAGCATATAGATAGGTATTAAACAAAGAGAAACATGCTCAAAATGATTGATCAAACTTCCATACAGAATAGGGTGAGGCAGTGGGAGTTAGACATGCTAATTTCAAGTGTCATGGGAAAAACAGGGACATGCTAGAATGGGAATTAAGTTGTGTTGGTCCAGAGAAACATAGGGCAAAAAAGAAACATGTTGAAGTGCCAACCACACAGCCATATGGGATAAAAAAGTAACAAGACTAAAGCATACTAGTTGAAATAAACAGGAAACGTATAATGGACATGCACATATTGAGGTTCAGAGTGAACTAATCATGTAAGTCATAGAGAATAGGAACTGAAGCATAGTAGTTGAGAAAGAGATGACTAGGAGACAGTACCAAAATAGAAGTATATTGAGACACATAGCACATAGAAGAGGTCATGATAACAGAAATAGGGACATGTTGGTTAAGAGCAATAAACAGGAAGGCATAGGTCTAACTACGTATGATAACAGAAGTAGTCATGCTGATGAAGAGCAATAGACATGAAAGACATAGGTCTAGCTACAGAGAAGTAGCCATGCTGATTAAGAGCAATAAGTATGAAGCACATAGGTTTAACTTCATAGCATATTGAATGATAATAGGAGTGGAGACATACCAGTTATGAGATAGAAAATAGGAAGGTGAGAGTATGCAAAATCCAATAGTCTAGCCTTGGCTTTCAGCCGGCTAGACAATGCAGCAAACACAAGTAACAGAAAGATTTGCAATAGAGAGTGTGCATGAATAAGAGCAAGAGTTTATGTGTGTGCTTCTTTTTGAGT
>ML247504.1:0-16584 GCA_005239495.1 Nicotiana undulata | reverse complement strand
ATAATTGGGGGCCAAAATTAAAAAAAACAAAAAGGACCCAAAAACCCCCCCCCCCCCCCCCCTCCAAATTGGGGAGAATCAATTAACAACTCAGATTGGGATTCAAATAAGGTAAACAAATCAATCACAGACCGTATAGAAGTCAATTACATACCATAAATCAGACTAATAATCTAATTAAGGCAAGTAGTACCATTGGGCGTCACAAAATAAGGAAAATAGGTAGAAAATCACAGAGAAGTATCAATCTCGGAAGAAATATATAATTTGAACCCTAATAAAATCAGTCAATCTCTTCTAATTGACAGAGACAAAAATAACGGGTAAATTATTGAAATAATCAGTGAAATAAGCAGAAAACCTAGGGTTTAGGGCGTAGACACGAGAATTAGTCGAACAAGTAAAGAAAATCAAGGTTAAACACTTAAAAATTTAGTATTTTTGCAGAGACTTAAAGGGATGAAACCCTAACTTTAGAGAAGACAAAAAATAGGTTAATAATAAGAAAACACATAAAGTTTTTAAAGAGAAATAGCAAAAGAACTTACAATTATCTCATATCTACAAGGATCTGAACAGATTCGACTAGCAAAAGACTAGGGTTTTTAAAAATGACAGAGATGAAAGGAAATCTAGTTTGGAACCATAGATTCGAGTCATAAACACAAAGATAATAGTACTCACAAACGGGGATTACCATAAGTAGGTTCATGAAAAGGTTTTGAACAAATCTAAGTTGAATCTCTTCAAGATTCCTTCACATAACAACAAAATGGAACAATCGGAAGAAGTAAGAGGCCGACAGGGGCCTGAAATCACAGAGAAACCCCATGGAACGGGTGGTTTTCCGGTGACGGCGGCTAGGGTTAGGAGAGCATTTGAGAGGGAAGAGAGGAGGACAGGGAAATGGAGGCGGCAGAATGGTGGAAGTGAGTAGGGTTTGGGGGGGAGATTAATTAAAAATGGTAACTCCTTCCTGGACCGTTGATCTCTAAGATCAACGGCAAGGATTTGATTTGGGGGTTGGGAGGGTTTTATGAAATGGATCAGGGTATTTGGGTTGTTGGTATTTTAATTGGGCTGGGGGTAATGTTTTTGGGCTAGGTCCGAAATTAAAACAAAAAATTAAAAGAGGCTATTTGTTAAATACCCAATTAATTTGATAAATAATTTGTAAAAAATAGTTAATAAATTATAGAAAATTATTTTCATGCATAAAAATGATTTAAGATAATTACTTAATATTATAAAGATATAAAAAGCTATTTTCTGGTGAAATAAGGTAATTATGCACATATGGGCTATTATTGCAAAGTTATTGCTATTATGAACCTAAAAATGTAAATATGGCTATTCATGACAAAATTAAAGCTTAGTATAAATATAGGTGATAAAATTAAGTAATAAAATTATTATAAACTATTTGTGATGCAATTAGTAATTATTTATATAATAAAAATATTGGGATAAATTAATTAAAAGTCCTTTAAAAATGCAGAAATTATGAAAAAATATTAATTGATGCTCATGCATTGTTTTGAAAATATATATGAATTTTTTAAAATAGTATAGGGAAAAATTGGGTATCAACACCATCATCTTATAACTCACTTCCTACACAATCCGACGAGTCTTGGTCTTAATTCAGACCTAAAACATGTGACGATTTCGCTATAATCACTGTTCCTATATTTTCTTTTAGCACCTGTAGGCATCACCGTATACTCCCAAGTCAGCAGAAGTTGGATACACTGGAAATTGGAGATCTGGTAATTGAATAACAAATATCTGGCACAATAAATAACCATAAACCTGCTAACTAAAAGACTGTATAACTGGTAACTGAGATAAGTTGATAACCATAAAACATAATAACTACTTTTGTACTTTCTGATAAGGTTATTCTCTAATATGTACTACTATCCATTTCATCCCACTTTCAACCTCCTCTCAAATCTCATTTGTTACCAACATGTACCCCATAGTACTACCACAATAGGCAAATCATTCTTTCTAGAACTTTAGACTTTTCTTGCTTGTCGCTTGGGCATTCGATACACATGGAATTCGATAGTAAGAGAAGATTACCTATTCCCCTAAGTTTCATGGCAAGATCTAGAGTAGAAATAAATGAGACAATCCTAGATGTCTTGGTAGTTAACCATTTATATGAGTGGCGGGCACAAATATATAAAGGAAACTCCACTGGACACGACTTCATAAACTCCCTAGGACTCTTGAACCTAGTTCTCTGATACCAAGCTTTGTCACGTCCCGAACCTGGTCCTAGACGTAACACGGTACTCAGTACCTGACTACATGTGACCGAGCGAACCAACTGGCTGGCTGAATCAGCATGTGATATCATAACATACTAAATACGGAAGATTAACTAACACATGTTGATATACTGAAAGTCTGAATGATAAAAATCAAAGTGTGGAAACACTAATACAAGTCTGAAACATGTCTGTAGCCAACATTGCTTAACACAAAAAGCTTGACTCTGTCTAACTTTTGCTCTAGTCTATGAAGCCTCTAATGAAGTACTGAAACATTAACTGTATGAAAATATTGAAGACTGTAAGGTAATGATAATGCCCCCGAAAGAACTGTGGATCACCAAATAGCTGGTACGAGAATCCTAGCGCTCTGAATCGTCAACCTATAAATCATTACTTGCATCATGAGATGCAGGCCCCGGGCAAAAGGGACATCAGTACATTTGAATTGCACCGGTATGTAGAGAAATTGAAAGAAAGAATTACAAATGCTAAAACTGAAACTAAGCTGATAATTGAGAATTAATAATTGATGACTGAAAAGATAACTATTAAAACTGAAACTGAAATGATAACTGATAACTAAAATTATAAATGATAATTGAACTGAACAAAGGAAGTAATGATATGAATACACCCTCTTCTTAATGATGAACAACTTGTTTATCTTAGTAAGCTTCGGTCTTGGGCCCAATATATAGGTGCACAAGCTACGGCCTCAGGCCCAAGTATACGTATACATAACTACGCCCTCAGGCCCAAAAATGCATAATGCATAAACTACGGCCTTAGGCCCAAACATGAATAAAACATTAACTACATCCTCAAGCCCAAACATGCAAAAAGCATAAACTACGGCCTTAGGCCCAAATACAGGTGTTCAACATTCAGGAACTGAGAATCATACTTAAATACTGAACCATACTGAGATACATGATACTTGAATGCTGAATAGAACTAGACTGAGATATGTATTCATGAACTGATTGTGAAAACTGAAACTTCAGTTGTTTATGACATGCTGATAATCTAGACTGAGACTCATGGATATCAAACACAAGTCTATATTGATTATGCACTGATTTTACAATGTTTAGAATGAAAGTCATGAATGAGTTACGAAGATAGAGAATAGAAGTTCTACGACTATTCATGGAACTAAGGCATAATTACTTTCTTAGAAAACTAGTAATAGTCATAATGAATGGGACGTATGGAGAATCATAGACATTCCCAAATGTGAAGAGAGTTAGCCTCACATACCTTAACTTTCTGCTCTTGAGCATAATACAATGTTTTCAACCCCTTTCAACTTTAATCTGTAGCAATACAAGTCAAAGGGATTCCATATTAGTTGTGATACTCATGTTTTGGTCACTTAGGCATTTTATCAAACACTTGGTGAGTATAAAGCTTCACAGCCCTATTTAATGGTGTTTCTTCACCCAAAACCCCATTCTCTTGCTCCTAGGTAAATTCTAAAACCTCAAATTGCTATAATCAATACCATTCTTTATCACCCATAAGGTAAACAACAACCTTAACCAATAATAAACAACTCAAACCTATAACCGTCCATGCTTTTTTTATCAAACCCATCAACTCATATCTCATAAACTAGAGTCTACATTAATCCAATGCTAGAATCTAATACAGGGTGAAGACATTACCTTTTTGGAAGAAATATTGCAAAACCCTCCTTTGAGTTCTTGAAGAAATTTCTTCAAGATCTAAGTATTTTATGTGTCCAAAGTGTGGTCTTGTGCGTACTCATTTGGAATTTTAGTCTATCATGTAATTTTCCAACTTGGCTTAGACTTAAGTCTCTCCTTGGACCCCAAATCACTTATGATATGCCTCATACACTTATTATCACAACCAATTGACTACCAATACGTTAATACTCATTCAATGCATCCACAACCGACTCAAATTTATGGGGTGTTACATTATCTCCCCCTTGGGATCATTCGTACTCGAATGATTTTCCTTGATGTATCTTCGGCTAACTCTGGACCTTAAATGGGTCTGGTGAGAACACGAACATTTATTAACACTTGCAAAAAGAACTGAATGAATACAAGATTCTAGAATTTATGAGATACTGAACAGAATAGCTACTAGACCGAATGGCTACTAAACCAACTAAACACTGAAATACATGGAGATTTTAATATAAGGTCTGAAGGAGAAGGTTAGTTACCTTCAACATCTCTCCAAAACACATGCCATCTAACAGAGCATAATACAAGCCTCACAGGGCATCATAAGTGAATACTAGGTTGTCATGGATATGTAAATTCTGAACTAACATGGATATACGAATTCAGAACTGGCACGAATATTTGAGTACTGAAATGATATGAATATCTCAGCACTGAACTAACATCAATATCTGAGTATTAAGCTGGCATGAATATCTGAGTACTGGATTGACTTGAGTATCTGAGTACAAAAACTGACATGAATGTTCTAACATGAGATCTAAATACTGGAAACACAAATGTCGTGACATGATATTTGAATACTGGAAACTTGAATGTTATAACGTGACACGTGAAATACTGGTGTACAACCGCTAATTATGGTGGAAATTCTAACTCATAAGCTACTTACTCGTTCCTTCACAGAATCCTATATGGGCCAATGTATCTGGGATTGAGCTTTCCTTTCTTCCTAAATCTTATAACACCTTTCATAGGAAAAACTTTTAGAAACACCCAATCATCAACTTGAAAATCTAGGTCTCTATGTTGCATGTTTGAATAGGACTTTTGGAGACTCTGAGCTGTCTTCAAATGATCTTGAATCAACTTGACGTTCTCCATAGACTGACTGACCAAATCTGGTCCCAACAACTCCGCTTCGCCTACTTCGAACCAACTAATTGGCAATCTACACCTTCGCCCATAAAAATTGTGCTTTCAAAATGAGCGAGATAATCATATTATAAGGTCCATATTTACCATCTTCGCTAAAAGATGTGTGTGTTTTGAGATAAACACTTGGTTTTCTGTTGCTCGACTTTCACTTGCTCACAATTCAGACACTTGGCCACAAAGTCTGCAACTTTCTTTTTCATGTCGTTCCACCAATAAATCTCCTTAAGATCATGATACATATTTGGGAAACCTAGGTGGATAGAATACCTGTAATTATGGGCTTCTAACATCTTCCTACCTCGCTAAGTCCATATATGGTTGGAACACACAATCTATCCTAGTACCTCAAAGTACCATCATCTCCCCCTTGTTCAAAATCCATCGTCTTATACATGTGAATATCCCCTCTTTAAGCTACAACAAGTAGGGATCATCAAACCGTTTCTCTTTCACTTCGGCTACTAAGGAGGAACATGTCCTGTTTTAGACAACCACTCCACTATCTTTGGTGTCCGAACGTAGAACTCTTACCTTGGCTAAGCAGTGAACTTCTTTCAACATAGTTCTCTTGTCTACCTCTTTCATGAGATATACTTCCCACACTTGATTATTTTTGTAATCACTTCATGAAAGCACTTATAGAATAATGTGAACAAGTCTTTGACATGTACTCTAAATTTTAGAGTCTCGTGCAATGGAACTACCCTCATAACACATAAATAGGCATGATTTTATAGCTTTTTTGTGATCACTTTATCATCAATAACTAAGCTCGTTGATCATTCTACTCACTTTATGTTCCTTACACATGCTAGACATATTCCTTGTGGTGATTATGCAATTTTTCCTCATTACCAAACGTATTTTCTTTTTCATATCCCATGCTAACTATTTGAGCTTCAAATCTGTAACTGGACTTACTGAAAATTTTCATATCATCCCTTAGACCAAAGGTCTTATACTTACGGATCCTTCCATTTTTGTTGGGATCCAAATACCTTTCCTTATTTTCTGCAATTCTTTGCACTCAACGTCAATGACGACTCATCTTCCAACTTACTTCTAAGTTAGGAAAAACTAAATTATTCACATAACGGAAAGCTAATGTATTCATAACTATCATACACAATCTTAATAATTTAACTCTGCTCACACTGTCAGTCTTGGAGAAACCGTATTTCGATAATTCCTAAAGGCTATTCTTCTATAGCTTGCTTTTTCACTGCTAGTTGATTTTTTATTTTCCCACTGTCGCAGTACTTCGGGTTTAACTTAAACTCTTTAGGTTCTAACACATGTTCTATATTTCAAACTGTTATCCACTCACTAGACTTAACCTGGCTAAGTGAATCAAATCTTACCTCTACTAGATCTGCTGAAATTGCTAATTCATTGTATTTACTCAAAACTTATTTACTATTCTTTTACTAACCACCTGCTAGCATAATATTTTCTTGCTCTGCTTTGAATAACTAAAGTGAAGCATAAGGTTTATCCTAACTTCCCTCATCATCTGACTATATTCTTTTGTCATACACTACCATTCTTTTTGAAACACATAGATCACACTTAGGGAAATTTCATCTGTCTTAAACAAAATTGGGATATCTAACCCCTAACTTTCTATACACTTCAAATCATATCAGATTATAAACATTCGTGGTTAGCACTTTGTCACATAACTTAAGGGGAACTATCATATCCTTTCTCTCACAACAATACCTACTTCTTATAGTAACTTACTAAGGTGGTACTTTCTAGTTCTAGTATGAATAAATATGAGCAACTTAAAATCATTCCCGAAAATTCCATACCGGCTGTTGTTGATTCTCATTTCATACATCATGTTTTCTTAGATGCATGAGTCGTATGAAAAATACATCTCTTGTAATATCAAACATTTTTGACTGCTAGGAATTTTGCCCGTAGTCTTTTTTTTCTGTCCAAAACTATTTGACCAATTCTAGGTCATTTGTGGTCAAATTCTTAACTTGCTACACTGTAGGGTCTGATATCTAAATTATCATCATCCAACTTGTGGCTCAAATGCTAAGAATTAAAAATGAAATTGTTCTGTGAGGTAAACGCATATAGATACACTACCATACACAAACATGTCCTTCAGAGATACCATCATCTTATAACTCACTTCCTACACAATCCGGCGTGTCTTGGTCTTAATTCTGACCTAAAACATGTGACGATTTCACTATAATCACTGTTCTTATATTTTCTTTTAGCACATGTAGGCATCACCGTATACTCCCAAGTCAGTAGAAAAATTAGAGATCTGGTAATTGAATAACAAATAACTGGCACACTAAATAACCATAAACCTGCTAACTGAAAGACTGTATAACTGGTAACTGAGATAAGTTGATAACCATAAAACACAATGACTACTTTTGTACTCTCTGATAAGGTTATTCTCTAGTCTGTACTACTATCAATTGCATCCCACTTTCAACCTCCTCTCAAATCTCATTTGTTACCAACATGTACCCCATAGTAATACCACAATAGGCAAATCATCCTTTCTAGAACCTTAGACTTTTCTTGCATGTCGCTTAGGCATTCGATAGTAAGAGAAAATTTCCTATTTCCCTAAGTTTCATGGCACGATCTAGAGTAGAATGAAATTAGACAATCCTGGATGTCTTGGTAGTTAACCATTTATATGAGTGGCCGACACACACATATAAAGGAAACTCCGTTGGACACGACTTCATAGACTCCCTAGGATTCTTCAACCTAGTGCTCTGATACCAAGCTTTGTCACGCCCCGAACCTGGCCTGGATGTAACACGGCACTCGGTACCTGACTACATGTGACCGAGCAAACCAAATGGCTGTCTAAATCAACATGTGATATCATAACATACTAAATATGGAAGATAAACTAACACATGTTGATATACTTAAAGTCTGAATGATAAAAATAAAAGTGTGGAAATAGTAATACAAGTCTGAAACACGTCTGTAGCCAACATTCCTTAACACAAAAAGCTTGTGACTCTGTCTAACTGTTACTCTAGTCTATGAAGCCTCTAATAAAGTACTGAAAACATTGATTGTGTGAAAATATTTAAGACTTTAAGGTAATGATAATGTCCCGAAAGAACTGGGGATCACCAAATAGCTAGTACGAGAATCCTAGCGCTCTGAATTGTCAACCTGTAAATCATTACCTACATCGTGAGATGCAGGCCCCGGGCAAAAGGGACGTCAGTACATTTGAATTGCACTGGTATGTAAAGCAAATCATAGAAAATAATTATAAATGCTGAAACAGAAACTAAGCTGATAACTGAGAATTGATAATTGATGACTAAAAAGATAATTGTTGAAACTGAAATGATAACTGATAACTGAATTATAAATAATAATTGAACTAAACAAATAAAGTAATGATATGAATACTCCCTCTTCTGAATGATGAACAACATGTTTATCTTAATAAGCTTCGGCCTCGGGCCCAATATATATATGTGCACAAACTACGGCCTCAGGCCTAAGTACACGTATACATAACTACGGCCTCAGTCCCAAAAATGCATAAAGCATAAACTACAGCCTCATGCCCAAACATGTATAAAGCATAAACTACGGCCTCATGCCCAAACATGCATAAAGCATAAACCACGACCTTAGGCCCAAATACAAGTGTTCAATATTCAGGAACTGAGAATCATACTGAACCATACTGAGTTACATGATACTTGAATGCTGAATAGAACTAGACTGAGATATGTATTCATGAACTGATTGTGAAAACTGAAACTTCAGTTGTTTATGACATGCTGATAATCTGGACTGAGACTCATGGGTATCAAACACAAGTCTATATTGATTATGCACTGATTTTACAATGTTTAGAATGAAAGTCATGAATGAGTTACGAAGATAGATATAGAAGTTCTATGACTATTCATGGAACTAAGGAGTAATTACTTTCTTAGAAAACTAGTAATAGTCATAATGAATGGGACATATGGAGAATCATAGACATTCCCAAACGTGAAGAGAGTTAGCCTCACATACCTTAACTTTCTGCTCTTGAGCATAATACAATGTTTTCAACCCCTTTCAACTTTAATCTGTAGCAATACAAGTCAAAGGGATTCCATATTAGTTATGATACTCATGTTTTGGTCACTTAGTCATTTTATCAAACACTTGGTGAGTATAAAGTTTCACAACCCTCATTAATGGTGTTACTTCACCCAAAAACCCATTCTCTTGCTCCTAGATAAATTCTAAAACCTCAAATTGCTATAATCAATACCACTATTTATCACCCATAAGGTAAACAACAACTTTAACTAATAATCAACAATCCAAACCTATAACCGTCCATGCTTTTTTATCAAACCCATCAACTCATATCTCATGAACTAGAGTCTACATTAATCCAATGCTAGAATCAATTACAGGGTAAAGACATTACCTTTTTAGAAGAAATCTTGCAAAACCTCCTTTGAGTTATTAAAGAAATTTCTTGAAGATCTATGTATTTTATGTGTAGATTCATCAATACTAGTGTAAAAATGATGGACTTCACACAAAGATAATGGGGATCGCTTACCTTGAAGATGGGAGGAGTTGGGGGTCTTGAGAGAGTGGAGTAAAACCCTAAAATTCTTCCAAAAGAAATGGGGGAAGTGGACCCCCGATTTTTCTTTATAATACCCTAGCTGGGCTGCGCCCGGTCTGGCGAAGCGAGTCTCACTTCGCTGTCTGCCAAAATAATTGTGTGGTCTGATTTTTTAAATTTGATCATAACTTCTTGTAGTAATGTCCAAATTGTGAACGGTTTGAAGCGTAAGAAACTAGACTCCAAGAACTTTCATTTGATAGGTTGTGAATTACCTAACACCTTGTATATCGGTATATATGCTCGTCCAAAGTGTGGTCTTGTGAGTACTCATTTGGAATTTTAGTCTATCATGTAATTTTCCAAATTGGCTTAGACTTAGGTCTCTCCTTGGACCCTAAATCACTTAGGATATGCCTCATACACTTATTGTCATAACAATTGATTACCAACACGTTAATACTCCTTTAATGCATTCACAACAGATTCAAATTTACGGGGTGTTATAGAATTACGCGTACGCGAGGTGATGAGTGCGTGCACTGGCTTATTTGTGAAAATTTAACCGTTTAGGGCTCTTATGTTCTTATGTTTATTAGATATGAAGTTGTATTATTTTGTTAAATTCCCCATTTACTAAATTCACCCTCACGTGTCTTAATTGGAATTATTTGCTCTATATTTTACCCTTGTTGCCGATTAAACTAGTATGTGCCTTGGCTGAAGTTGTTGCCTCTTTTATTGTTATGCTATCCTTATCGTAATTTTTTATCCTTGATTGAAGTTATTATTATCTTATTCGTAATCTGCTTATCCTTGAATTTGCTGAATCTCTTCCGTAATTGCTCCACCCTATGTGAAGATTTGTTATCTCTTATCATTGTTGACTTACCCTAAATTGGAGTCATGGATTCATGTTATCCCTCTTATCATTGAATTGTAATTATGTGGGATCATTGCTACAAAGTATCTCTTCCTTGTTGAGCTATTGCTATGTTGTACCATTATCTCCTGTTGAGTCTTTCCTTGTGTGTTCATTCTTTTGTTTTTTTGTGTTATGGAGTTCCTGAGTTGAATTACTTGTTGTACTTTGGTGTTATTATCGTTGTTGATGTGGTATTCAGTGTTGTGTGGCAAGGTTTTTACTGTGCGGATGTTATTTTGGCACGAGGTTTTTGCCATGCGGATATTATTGTGACACGAGGTTTCTACCGTGTGGATGTTGTTGAGGCACGAGGTTTATGCCATGCGGATGTTATTATGGAACGAGGTTTCTGCCATGCGGATGTTATTGTGGCACGAGGTTTCTGTCGTGCGATTGTTATTATTTGCATGAGGTTTTTGACGTGGTGTGAGGTGGTACCTTGAGAGGGCTATGTTGTCATTTCCCCTTTTTCTGTGCACTTGTCTTTGATTGATGTTGTCTTAGCATACTATTAATTGTCTTCCTCCTTGTTGCATTATTTGTTTAGTTATGTGTTGTTAACTTTGTTGTGCTAGTCATTGTTTTAACTTCATTGCTACTTTTGGTACACTGTACATTTTGTGGCGATCGTTTCTTATGTGCCATTCATTGTTTCTACTCTTATCAGTTGGCTTGAACTGTGGTAGCACACTTTCACAATCATACACGTAGTTAAATCACCCTATCGATTTAATAAGAGGAATCCTGACGTTGTTGACCATTACATGTACTAATCTATTTGCCTTCTGTGAGAGAGTTGTTCTCTTGGTACGTGAGTCGTCCGTGCGGTTATGAATTGTAATGTAGCCACAAGATGCCAAGTGATTAGGGTTCAAGAATTGGGACCCTGAGCTGTGATTTTGAGGTTCGGTACCTCGTGGAAATGCTCGAACAGATATAGTGTGAAAGCGGTTGTTCTTATTGATTTTTGTTGGGTTTCATTAATTTGGTTTCACTGGACTTAGACTGTGTCCAGCTTGTTCTACGACAATACTGCTTGATAGCTTCCCGTTAAATATTGTTGTTATTAGTTATCATTGCAAGTATTGTTTTGTGTTTCTTATCCTGCTTAGCCTTATATTGATATTGTCTCTCTGCTAGTTCACCTTAACACTTTTTCAGGATGTTTAATCCGGTAGGTGTCTTGAATGTCCATCGTCACTACTTCACCGAGGTTAGTCTTGATACTTACTAGGTACTGATGTGATGTACTCATACTATGTTTTTGCATATTTTTGTGCAGATCTAGGTGCCACGGTTGTTATTAATTATTAGCTAGTTGGTCAAGCTGTGGAGACTTAAGGTAAAACTGTCGTCGCATTCGTAGCCCCCGGAGTCACCCTCTGATTTTGTATTTGTACTGTTTAACTTCCATTTCAAACAATTCTATTTAGGGATTTTCCTAGTAAACTCAGTCGAGCTTATGACTTGTATTACCAGTTTAGGAATTTTAAGTTGTGTAATAAGGTTCTATTTCATCATTATTAGTTGTTGGTCCAATTCTTCTATTAATTCAGTTGGTGTTAGGCTTACATAGTCTTAGAGACTTAGTGAAATATAAAAAATTCAAAAATAACTCAAAATTATATTCATGTCCAAACACAACTCTAATTTTCAAATACCATTTTCACTTGAAAATAATTCACCTTTTTCTTTGAATTTTACTATTCTTATATCGAGACGCCCACTAAGATTACAAATAATTTTAAGAATACAACTAATAATTGGTGCCAAATTTATGGGGTTTTAAGGTAGAGAAATTTTCGCAAACCACTATTGTTTAGTGGTTATTAGCTAGTTGTAGCTACTATTTACTATATTACTTCCTATAGCTATGTTTTCAGGTTTTTTAGAGTGTATTCGATGTATTTAAGCTACTATATTCATGAATAGAGTAGCATTTCTAGGCGTGAAACAGGAAATTACAGCTAGACAGATTTTTGTATTCGACTGTATTCACGATGTGTAACTGTCGCGCCCCCTTTTCCCTTTAGTGGAGATCGGGTTTATGACATTTTTGGACAACTCTTTTAAAGGAAGGGTTATTAAAAGGAGAAGAGTTGCCACCTAACAATTTTTAAGGTGCGTTAGGGCACCTAGAGTAATTAACTCATGAAACTAGTTTGCGTCACCAGAGATTGGGTAATGGCTTGAAGTTATCCCAAGGGGAAGGTGTTAGGTACCCCTCAAGATCCACAAATGTGGTTCCCGGCCAAATAGTTTTCGTGAATTTGTACGATAAGCAAATAACAAGTAAAGGCTCAAATAAGAGGGGATTTCAAATAAACATTGAAGTTATTAAATGTTTTAAAAGAACTGATGGACAGTTGAGAGAAAAGACATCCTAAGTTTAAAACAATATGGATCACATAAATGCAATACCCGACAGACACTCCTCAAAGAGGGGCTACACATGGTATTAACGCACCAGTCATCATATCCATATTCTACCCTTTCTCGCCCCGTGAAGGTAATTAAAGCGCGTGTTGGTCACGAACTCTATTGCGTGGTACTACCCGTCCCTTCCTATCAGTCCCGGAGGAGATTAGGACTACTATCCTAAAGGGAGGTACTAGGCTGACTCTCAGGTTTAAAGGTAAAGGTTCTAGAATGACAGACAAAACAAGTACGAGTGCAATTAAGGGAAAACACATAGAAGCAGATATGAGGCTCAAATATTCCTCCGCGGATTATGCACATAATTAGCACGGCTCAAACACAAATAAAGGGGCTTATTAACTTCAGAATTCTAAAGCATGATATCTAGGTGAGAATGCGATAATGAGGCAGTTTTATTAATGAGTCCAGAGAAGGCATTTTATTATTTTTTGCTTATTGATTTTAACCTGTTAATAGACGGGCAGCAAGTGTAAAAGAGTAGATTTCCAGTTTTAACAGATTTAGTACCTAAGGCTTGCCTAGGCGTACCAGTTATTACAGAATATTGTTCAGGTAGCATTAGTAAACATACTGTTTTAGGTGTCCAGAATCATAAAAGGTCATTATCAGTTTTCCTTTAGAAGAACTGGGTGAGATTTGTTTATACTTATTACACATCAGTAATTAGGCTAGGTGTAGCTAAGCGGATATGATCTTATAACGTGATATCTAATGCATAGGTAGAGATGCATGTGCAGAATTCCCAAACATGATTTTCTAAATGCACAATAAAGAGGCAGAATGATGTGTATGCAAGATCCTAAACATGATTTCTAAAGGCGCGGTAATCACAGTATTTAATCATAGTTTCAGGAGATACTGGAGTAACAGATTATTAATATTATCCTAAAGACAGGATCTCTGAGTGATAGGCAATATGAAGCATGGTTAAAGAAACGACCAAATCATTAACGTATTTGTCCTAACACAGGATCTCTAAGTGAGAGTCATGAATCAAGACAACATGCTGAAGCAGTATGCCATGAATGCTGAATATATGCATGGTGCCTAAGGAACATGGTATCTAATGCATGATTTTTTCACACATTGGTCCTAGACATGGCTTCTATTGCACAAATGTAAACCTAAGCATGATTTCTACCCTTTGATATCTATAGCATGTGCAGCTACCCTTCCCTTTTTCCATTATCCATCCCCAATATTTGTTTACAATAGGTTATTACAGACCAATGTTGCATGAATTACATGAGTGAATAATAAAATTAAGAAGTTATACTATAGGGAGCCTACCAATAGGCTCAAATCTCCAGAACTCCCAATGCCAATTAGTATTTCACAGCCTTTCACATAATCCGGGTGTGTCAAAGTTCCCTAAGGATCTCAGAGGATCCCGGGCAGTGCTCACACCCAGATCTCACAGCCAAGACGGAGTAAGTGTAGTGTGGAAGAGCCAACTCTTGTGTGTAAAAGTTCAGAGGGAGCTCAAGGGTCCCTAAGCAATGCTCACACAAAAGGGGCAGAACCTATTGTCTAAGAGTATAGTGGAAGTGCTCATAGTTTAAAGGAATCTAAGAGAATAGTTTTAAAACAAGTTTTTGAATAGTTTTGGAAAAGGATAAGTAGGAAACAGTTCAAAAAGATTACTTGAAACAGTTTTGTAAAAAAACCAGGAGAAAGTAATCTCAATAAGACAACCTAGAAGAACATAGGAGAAACCAAACATATTCAGCACCATACAAAGGACCAAGTTAGGTTCAGCATCCAAGTTCTGACACAGGGATAGCAGGGGTTGGGAACACATAGATTACCTGATGGCCAGCATGTAGTAAATAGCATACAGTTAAGGATCCTTAAAGATTCAGGGGATTAGGGACACAGTAAAGCATAGGGGTACATGACAGGATCAAATACAGGAAGGTCTACCAAACTAATGTACCAAACATGAACAGAAAGGTTTACACTAAGGCAGGATATCAAACAAGATAAACTAGACATAACGTGAAGTCACAATTACATGTTGGCAATCAGAAGAACAAGTAAAGCATAGATGAGAAACTTCAGGGATCATAACAGTAATGGAAACATGTTGTTTTGAGGACTGAAAAATATAAACTAGGACATACCAGTATGATGAAGAAAGCAGTAACACAAACAGGCAGTAGGAGATACACAATAGTCAGCCTTGGCTTGCAGCCGGCTAACTTAGGATAGTAGCAAGTAGCACAGAAAAGAGAATAGGGAGAGAGCAATTTGAGTTGTAAAGAGAGTTCACAAATTAGTCTATGTCTGTGTGTGTNGCCAGTTCAGGAACACTTGGTTTCTGAAGGCTAGCCTATTTGGCTGATTTTGGTTCCGAGCAGAATCTTGAGCAAACGACCTCGAAATCGAGTTCTGATAGCTACAGTAGCTCCGGATGATGATTTCGGACTTGGGAGTGTGTTCGCCTCGGGTTTCTGATGACCCGGGAGTATTTCGGCACCTGAATTGGAATTCAGGATTTCATGTGATTTGGAATTCAGCCTGGAATTGGACCTCGTGATATCATGGTCCGAATGGAATTCCGGAACTGGAAATAGTTCCGTATAGTCATTTATGACTTGTCCGCAAAATTTGGGGTCATTCCGAGCAGTATAGACCCGTTCGGCGTATTGATGAGCCATTTGTTTTTTCTTGAAATCCTAAGTTTGATCTAAGGGGTTTTGGAGAGTGATTCTTGGTTTGAATGATGTTTTTAGTGTTCTGGGAGCTCGAGCAAGTCCGTCATGTGATTTGGGACTTGTTGGTATAATTTGTCGAGGGCTCGGGTGGGCCCAGGGGTCTCCCGGACCCCGATCGGGGTCAAAAACCAGCAAAACCCATAGCTGGTGGGAATTTACTGGTGTGACCGCACCTGTGGTCCATGAGCCGCAGGCGCGAGGTTTGCACCAGCGGAAATGCCTTCGTAGGTGCGGCTCCAGCCGCAGGGGCAATCCCCTTCCCGCAGGCGCGACTTTCCCCAGGGGCCCAGGCAATCGCAGGTGAGGGCAAATTCCCGCATGTGCGAGTCCGCACCTGCGATCCAATGTCCGCAGGTGCGAGAAACCCCCCAGTGCCCAGGCCTCTTTTTTTTTCGCAGGCGCGACCCAATATTCCGCAGGTGCGAGTCCGCACCTGCGATCCAAAGGTCGCAGGTGCGGAAACGGCTGGGCAGTCCCATTAAAAAGTCCAAGTCGTGGTTTCTTTCCCAAAAATCATATTTCCTCCATTTTTGGCGACCCCAAGAGCTCCAGAACGGGTATTTCGGCCTAGAAACTCAGGTAAGTGATTCCGTAACCCTCCGCATGTCAATTTCTTCCGTTCTTTGAGAATTTCCTCTTCCTAATTCATATGAATTCATAAGAAATTATTGGGGAGAATAGTGGGTTTTGATGAAAATGTGAATTCTGATTTTTGGGCCATGGAGGGATGATTAATTGAGTTAAT
>ML247503.1:1004-35144 GCA_005239495.1 Nicotiana undulata | reverse complement strand
TATATATATATATATATATATATATATATATATATATATATATATATATATATATATGAAAAGCTACCCGCTTTATTCTCCAGCCTGTACTATATAAACAAAAGAAAGCCACAATAAAATGAAAGTTTATTGATATAAAAACTCATATCATAATAAACGAGTTTATTGATAATTACACACGTCATGGTGTAAATCTGAAGTTTATCAATATTGATAATTTATTCAGTTGGCATAATTGATTTAGCCATATTAATTTAAGTATAATGTGCAAAAATGAGAGAGAATTCACATGTGTAAATATTAAAGAACTAAAAAGTTCTTTATGAATTCTCTTATTTTGCTTGTTCTCGCGATTATTATACCAACTAAAATTGGGATTGAATCCCTTGAATTCTGGAATTTATCAAAGGTGAATATGGGTTCATTCACCCGCCATGTATACCACATAAGATGCATCCATGAGATGGTTACATGTACAATTATTATTAACTCGCAACCTGCTGTTTGCGAGGTAACTTGCTCAATAATTTAATTTAGAGCATAATTTCCAGATTGTCTATTCAAGATAGCTCATCTTGATAAATTGATTTACATCACAATTGGTTTAGCAAAATGATTTATGAGTGCCTCCACTTAATAGCTAAACTATTGCTTATGAGAACAAAGTTATTTATATCAGTTTGATATATGTTATACCCGAAAGTATATTACATTCTCCCCTCACAAGTGGTTCAGGGCCAGTAACCAAATAACTCCATCTTATTATTATTGATGTGCGGTGTATATTTTGATTAACACCATAATGCACAAAGATGGATTCCCAAAATTGAGGAAGAAAGTTAGTTTTTCTAACATGAGAGGGAGACATGATAAACAGTTGAGAAAAAGTTACATGGAAAGAATTATCATTTGTACATCTAGATCCTCGAATAAGATAATATGGACTTGAAGTTCATAAAAGATAATTCATTTTCAATATATTGCAAAGCATGCCAGACGCATTTGCTGACCCAAAGAAAGTAACTATATTCTCATTGCAAATGCTCATATTAAGTCCTAGAAGGACAAAATCTATGGTACACTTAAAGTGTATAGACAAGTCGGTTTCAAATAAACTTCTTGATAAAGAAGATGAGAAAATGATCAAAATGATCATAACAAAGGAGGCAAGTGATCTAGAAGATCACATGACATAACACTACATAAAATCTCAGGAGAAATTTAGGTACCTGAATATTTTAATGACGAGATCTCTATGTTATGTCTTTATGAAAAAAAATATTAGAATATAAAATGTTCGCCGACAACATATTTCATAGCGCTAAATATATACGAGGATCTTAAGCCTGAAGAAACAATTCAAGTAGAATTGGTTTCATATGAAAGACATATAGTTTTGGACATGTAGTTCAAACACTTAAAAGTATAAAGTCAATAGGTGTGTGCAATCACTTTATGTATTTTATATGTCGGCATAGACAAGAATACTTGATATAAATCTAAAGTCTATTTATATGAATTATTTGACTATACTTATATGACAATCCCTGAAGAATTTAAATTGCTTAAAGCATATAAAATTCTTGGTCATGAAGTACTACAGCCTAAGTGCAATTTGTGCACATATGTATCTTGCTATAACTATAAGCATGATAAAGTGATAGCGAGGATTTTCAAGGTGCAACATATTCATTGAAGTTAATATGGATGATTTATTCATCAAATCTCTGCCGACGTCAACCTTCAAGAAGCCAGTGCACAAGATTGGAATGCGAAGAGTCAAGGATGTGAATTGATACTCTCATCAGGTGGAGTTAATACGCGTTGTACTCTTTTTCCCTTTCAAGGTGTTGTCCCACTAGGTTTTCCTTGCAAGGTTTTTAATGAGGCAACGAAAAGGCGTATTATTAAACATGTGTACTCTTTTTCCTTTTCTAGAATTTTTTTCTCATTGGGTTTTATTTTAGTTAAAGTTTTAACGAGGCACATTATTTGCTGAATATACATTCAAGGGGGAGTGTTATAAATATAATTCTATTTATGGTGAATGTCTGTATTATAGAGAGATTCTAGGGTTTGTTACTTCGTGGCTAATAAGTCACTTTTCCCCAATAAATAGAGGGGTTTCATTCCATCGTAAATCATTCCAAAATTCAATAAAAATTTCCTCTCTCTTTCTCTGCAATATTGTTCTTGTTCTTTTATTGTTTCATAACACAAATATAATTTTCACCCTTTTTTGAATTTTTACAATTTTTATGTCGATACGCCCACTAAGTAAAATCTCTCCTTTTGTCTGTGTGTGGGGGCGGGGGGAGATAAAGCTGAAGTAAACTCTAAAACAGAAGTGATAACTTACTTGGTTGACTTCAACATCTCTATCGTCCAATCTTTCAAAATTCACAACTTGACGGGCTCAATTTTAAGCTATCTAACTCAACTCAATGCTGATTAGTGTAGGGAAAATCTCAACATTGTAGGAGTGGGCGAGCATGGGATAGGGATACCATAATTAACCAGCATATACAGATTAAAAGAACCCGTTAACCAATAGAAGTATGTAAGTCGAATAAAAAAATGAACACCCACCATAACATATACAGAATTGGCCCAAACCGTGCAAGACGAACAGTACACCATTTTTATTGTAATACAGTAAGAAATATGCTTGTTTGCAACAAAACTAGTAAATAACATACTAAAAACAGGGTTTTTCCTTTTTTCTGAAGCAAGAACAGAAGAAAGGAGTACTAGTTGATACAATTAGCAATAGGTTTGATATTGCAATAAAGCAATACTCATAGTTGTTTGACCAAAAATATTTAAGCCTTTTTATTAAATTAATTAAATAAGAAGATAATGGGTAAATCCTAGTTAAATATAATAAATTCTAGATTTGAGATTAGTAGATATCAGAAATATGAAGCCGCATTCAAGACTATTAAATACCAAGGGGGTGTTTAATGATGTTATTATGAATGGATGAGGGAACAACAAATGTGATAAATGACAATAAATGTAAATAGAAAGAATGATTCACCCATATATTCAATGAGGTGGATGATTCTTTCTCTAACAATGATGCGAATCAACCAAACATGGGAATATAGAAAGTTTTCTCGGATCTGATGTAAGAAAAGCTTTAGATCGACAACAAATCGAATCTTTTATAAAGACAATGTAGTTACTTGAGAGTTAACTTTTCGAGAGAGCGCCTATCATATACTCCATATTACATGCCTCTTTCTTCTCTCTCACTTGCTACTTATATGAGACATTTCCCTTACCTTAACTGAAAGTACACTAGTTCAGAAAATATTATGTGGAATATTTCTTTAAAATATCTAACTACTAAACTAGCCATTTGGATTGATTCTAGTGTTCGACCTCGACCTTATCTAATCGTCTGGCCAATATATCTGCTCCTAAGCACAACAACCTCGACCTAATTTGCTCTCTGTCATCAGTTCTTAGGCGAGATTTCTTTGATCAGATTAATTTTGACCCATACAGTTAGTAAGGGAAAACCTCCCTCCTCTAAATCTATGTAATTGATAAATACTTCCAATAATGATGCGAAAGAAAGAAAGGATGGATACTTAAAACTGATAGGACATAATAATAAAATGATACTCAAAACCAAGAAGATATAAGCAAATTGAGGAAGATAAACCATCTGAATTAGAACAAACATTCGAATCATTGTTCCAATTATGTCAGAGTCCATAAAGTACACTTGAAAAACTACATGCTCCAGGTAAGTCATTAAGCGCGATGGAAAATCACCTTGATGCAGACATTTTCAGCTACTCTTTCCTCCTAGCTTAGCATCTTGCCACTGCGGGAGAACCTACGAGAAACATATCTGAAAGCATTCCTGGCTGCCATCTTAGCTTTGTCTACAAAGTCTTCCTGCACCAGAAACAGTCATCAAATGAACTGATATATCGTGATGTTAATTGATGTCAGTACAAGTGTTCAAAGAATTCCTTGTTTAGGTTCATTCCAGCATCACCTCTGCCTCCATAATAAACAATTTCTGCAATTGCTAGTTGATAACTTTGCAACAGAAATACGTATTGTTTACCCGAAAAACGGTAGGGTTGAATTCGTTCGTGATTTCTAGACAAGTGAATTAATTTGATCCAAAAAGCAATGAAATAATTGATGAAATATAAAATACTTAGTCTTAGAATGTAAATGGAATGACAGAGCTGATGAATCCGAGAACAGGGCTTTCGGGCAAAATAGATCCAAAGCGAGAAAGTAAAATTGTATTTAAAATGTTGTATAGAATTTAGTGTAAGTTAGCCAGAAAATACGTGTCCTTTACAATGATAACTGAGCTCCCTATTTATAGCTATGTCTAGAGAAGGAAGACCTAGGATCATGCCCCTCTTTAATGTCAATTATGAGGGTCATTGATAAAGATGTAACGTTGGTCATAAATGTAAAATTTCTTGTAACGAACCGTCATCCTTAATGCTGCAAAATATTTTGCATTAAATGTTACCGGGCACAGAGCATTTAATACTCCCTTTATGATCATTATTCTTTCCGGTTACAAGCGAAATAGTTGTGTTCGGTGATCATCCTCATATTGTGTTCCACGTGTCCTTCCTTTAACCAGCCACGTGTCATGTCGTATTTTTCCTTATACAGATAGTACCCTTGCTTTTGGGTGACATAATCTTGAATTATCGGGAAGTTGGTAGAAAGCATCTTTTTGGCGGGAATTACTGTAACTCCTTTTGAAGTTCTTTGACAGTTGATTAGACGCACACATCTCCGCATTAAATGCTCCGAATACGCGTCATCCCATGATTCAGCACAACTTTTACCGATTATCAAGGTAATCATGGCCATGAATTTAACTGCCAAAATTTTACTTATACGCATAATCCTTCTCCTATGCACTTCATAATCTCTCAAACTTCTAATTTGAATATTTATTTCCCAACTTTTTCTCTAATCTTCTTTGAACCAAAAATTTTCCTTCCTTCTATTCCAATGGCTTCCTCTTTAAAACGTGCCAGTTCTTCAAAGGGCAAGAACAAAATCGAGGATTCTGTTCCTCCAACAGTGGGTTCCATCATCCCAAGAAGGCTTAGTACTTCGAATGATTTTGAAAAGAAATTTTCTACTGCTAACCCTCGCACATGGGCTGTTAGTAGGTACCCTTCTTATATTCGCCCTTTCAGTATTCCTACTGTGAAGGAAGACTGTCGCTTCCCCGAGTTAGATATTATTGCTCCTGATTTATCGGAGCGAGTGACCCTTCCCAAGGAAGGTTTTACATATTTCTTCACGTATCTCTTTACTTTGGGTGCGTTTTCTTTGAGCGGAGAGCTTGATTCCGTGATTGCACAGTTTTGCCTTCGCTACCAAGTGTGTTTGGCATAGGTAAGTCTTTCAGTGTGGCAGACGGTATCCTGCCTACATCGTCTATGCCTAGAAATTGGAGAGGAGCTAACCCTAGTTCATACGATGAATCTTAATTCCCCAAAAATCTTCAGCGAGGGAATGATAAACCTTTGCAAGCGTGGCCACCATGTTTTACTGTCTAGCACGGATGATGACAGCGATTGTGGGTGGATGGAACAGCTCGTTGAAGTTGCCACCTGTGACATTGTTCCAACAAAAACATCATTCTTTCTAGTTTCTTGGAACCACTCTTGTAAGTTACCTTTAATATACTTTTCCTTACTAAATACTCTTTCATGTTTGTATTGATTCTTTAACCTTTCTTTGTTTCAGCGACTCGATGGATCGTAGCGGTGGGTTCAGAAGATCTTGGACATTACAATGCTCGAAACCCATTTGTGGAAAGAGCTGTCCATTACATACAAGTGGAAAGCCAAAATCATGGTAATTTTAATTTACCTTGTTTTCACTTTTTGTATATGGAAAACTTGTTTGAACCCTTCTGTCTTGTTCATGAAATTAGTTCTACCTACAGGCTCAATTGATGTCCCCGATGAGGATGCTTTGGCTGACCATACTGATGCGGCGAGGCTGCTTTGGGAGCCACTTACTCGAACAGGCGTCTCCGGTCCTGCTTTGGGCGTAAACGTTTCTTCACGGAGTCGCCGACCAGAGAACAAGTAACCAAAAATAAGGTGTTCCTCTGCGGCTGGGGAAAAGAATAAGAGGGCAAAGGTTGATGCCCCCGAGTCATCTCCGGTGGCAATGGTGATTGGTCCTCCTTCCGGGCCAGTCATAGACATTGTGATGATCGATGATGATGAAGAAGCTAGTGATGATGGAGCTTCTTTACATAGAAGAATACGATCCTCATCATCTCAACAGGATGCTCGACCAACTAAGACAATTGCAACAACTGAAGAAGACGTCTCAACACTGTGGGGAGAATTTGATTTAGTGGATAATGCCAACTCCCGCTCCGGCCCCCAATTGCTGTAACCGGTACTGCGAGGCTGAGTACCGGGTCCATACAGTCTTTGGTTGGGAACTCATCTTTGTGCGTTATTGTGTTAATCAAAATATACACCACACATCAATAATAATAAGATGTAATTATTTGGTTCCTGACCCTGAACCAGTTATGAGGGGAGAACGTAATATACTTTCATGTATAACATATATCAAACTGATATAGATAACTTTGTTCTCATAAGCAATAGTTTAGTTATTAAGTGGATGCAGCCAATAAAGCTTTTTTGCGAAACCAACTGTGATGTAAATCAACTTATCAAATGAACTTTCTTGAATAGAAAATCTGGAAACTATGCTCTAAATTAAATTACCGAGCAAGAAACCTGGCATTCAAGTTGCGAGTTGATAATAAACGCACATGTAACCATCTCATAAATGCATCTTTATAAGGTTTAAATGGCAGGTGAATAGACCCATATAAACCTTTGATAAATTCCAGAATTCAAGGAATTTATCTCAATTTTAGTTGGTATAATAATTGCGAGAATAAGCAACACATGAGAATTCATGAAGAATCTTCTTCAACACTTACTCATGTGAAGTCTCATTTATTTGCACATCATACTTAATTCAAGATTTCTCAATAGGACATGCTTGATAAAATTGTCTGTATAAGTAAACTTCAGGTTTACATTATGACATGTGCAATTATTAATTAAATTCAGAGTTTACTATGACATGGGTATTATATATCAATAAACATCCAGTTTACTGTCTCATGTAATTTCACCATACTTTATTTATGTAGTACAAATCAGGCAATAAAACGGGTAATTTCTATATACATGTTACCCTTTTTAAGTTGTAATAATATAAAGATATTAAATATTCTCATTATTTTGTTGTCTCAATATAACCAACCGCTTTCGCGAATAATTTAGAAACTTAATAAGTTTCTTTGAGACTTACTACAACACAATGCCTTATGATAATTAATTTTATTCCGATCCAATATAGTAATAATTGGCTCTTCCAGAGCTCTCAATTAATTTGGTACTACCCCATATTCAACAACATCCATATGGCGAATATCTCTTTTAAAGAAAAAGTTATACCATTATAGTCATGGTCAAAATTATACGCAAGATATGTTTATTGCATTACTATTATTCTTTAATAATCATATTACCAAAATATTTTGGCGTACATAGGTACGTGACCAATGGCCAGTCATGCCAAAATAATGATACTATTTTCTTATATCATCTCAAACCTTCTTCTAAAGGTGAGTGTGGTATATTCACTACCACTAGCATGTTTATATTCTTCCACGAATGAATATGTATTCATAAATCACATGTTATCACATTCATATCATAAATTGACCATAGTCATCTTTATGTGCTTTACGAAATCTCATGTTAAATCGATGACAAACATTACTCTCACTGTGTCACGACCCAAAATCTATAGGTCGTGATGGCGCCAGACACCACTGTCAGGCAAGCCAACCCCTGATTTAGTTGAAATACTTTCTTGTTTAACATTTTCGAAATCGTTGCCTTTACTCGCATTTCATAATCAAATAAACAAATTCTCGTGAATTAAACACAACAGGAAATCGTTTTAGTATAATAAGATAAATCTCGTCACCTCCCCAGAACCTGGTGACACAAGTACATGAGCAATTTCTAAGAATTTATACAATTATACTACGCTTGTCCGAAAAAGAAATTGGACAAAGGCAATAAAATATAAAATATAAGTACACAGAAGGGAGACTCCGGCAGCTGTGGAACGCCTCTAGATGAATGCAGCCCGTATAAGTCCCCAAATCGATCACTGTACTATAAAGGTACCTGTGCAACAAAATGCACAGAAAGTGTAGTATGAGTACATACATATATGTACCCAGTGAATATCCCGTCTAAACTCGAAGGAGTAGTGATGAGAGGTCGACTAGATACTCACTAAGGTCCAGCAATATAATATATGACGAGATATGGCTAAAGCAATAGGCATGTGAGACAGTAAACAACAAGTAAATAACAAATAACGTAATCCAGATAATAACTGAAAAATGAACAACAAAGTACCAAAATCTCCTCTTAACCAATACCTGACAATCCAGTTATAAGTGACTCATAACTCAAGTGATCATACTCATACCAGGACGAGACAACCGACCGGAGTCGTAAGGGTGGTCATAAGGACTGAGGTCATAAGCTAACCCACGATCGCGAATCATACCTACGACTCGCGTGCTGACTCGATAATAATAAGTTAACCCACAATTGCGCATCGTACCTGCGACTCATGTGCTGACTCGATAATGTTAAGCTGACCCACGATCGCGCATCATACCTGCGACTTGTGTGCTGACTCGATAATAATAAGCTAACCCACGGTCGCGCATCATACCTGCGACTCATGTGTTGACTCGATTACAAGTGCGTATATATAAGTACATATGTGTACCAACTCAACAGGACTGTGCCAATACCACAGATAGTCAACTGGGATTTAAATCATAATGTTTCACTTTTCCATATCACCTCAGCAGTAATGACAACTCATAACACATACGAAGGTACAAATAGGGCACATAGAGACATGCTTGTGAGTCCTAAAGCTACCCGACATAGCAATATAGTCGCCACGTACGTACTCTCATCACTTGGTACGTACGTGGCCCCCACAACATGTATACATAGCAATAAGGAACCTATGGGGACATTTCCCCCTTACAAGGTTGGAAAGGAGACTCACCTCGCTTTGAAGTTCCATAACCGGCTTCCAAGCCTTTCCGACGACTCCAATGGATGCACAACACCCCCAAATTAACCAAACAACGACAAACCAATGAAAATATACTCTAATATTTGCTAAAAATTAGATTATATAATTTTCCAACTCCGCTCTGTGAATTGACCAAAATTCCCTCGGGCCCACGTGCCCGGATTCCGAAATTTCTTGAAGATATTCTCTACCCGAAGCTTTACTAGTTCAATCACACAATTTACTTCAATATTCATGCTCAATTCGTGGCTAAAAACAAATTTTATCAATTCTAGGTTTCCTTGCAATTTCTCCACATTTTTCTCAATTTCTCATATCAAATCTATGTAATAAATCTTGTATTTAACTTGGAAATAAGTAGAAATAACTTACCTTTGATGCTTGATGAAATCCCCCTTGAAATGCTCTCCAAATTCATCCAAGCCAAATGAAAGAAATGGCCAAAAGTCGTGTTTAAAGAATCTGCCCCTGCTTCATCGAGTTGTACCTTGCACTTGTGCTGCACACGTTGTACATCCTATTAAAATTTTCCCTTGTTGAACACCTTATGTTAAAACACCCATAACTTCTTGTAGAAATATCCAAATAACAAACGATTTAAAGATTTCGAAACTAGACTCGAAGATATTTGATTTGATAGGTTTTAAACCATATAACTCTTTATATATCCCGAGATATGAGCTTCTAAAGTCGGCTCCATGCATCAGAAAATTCTGGCGAAACTGCTCCACCAGCCATATTCAAGCGGTCATAACCTTTTGCACAAAACTCCAAATTACAAATGGTTTAATGTTCTGAAAATTAGACTTCAAGATCTACAACTTTTATGTTTTGAAATTTTTTAGATTCCTTATAGATTATTATATATACGCTTCCAAAGTTAGCTCTTCGACGCACAATTTGCTGTAAAAAACAATGCAGCAGAAAGTTTCTGCAATTTTTCCTTCTTTTTATTGTCCGAAATTCATTCCGTTAACCTTCCGAAATCCACCCGAGGCCCTCGGGACCTTAACCAATTATACCAACATGTCCCAAAACATGATACGAACTGGCTCGAGGCCTCAAATCACATCAAACAACGTCGAAATCANTTGCACACAAGTCATATTAGACATTACGGACCTGCTCCAACTTTCAGAATTGGAATCCGACCCCGATATCAAAAAGTCAAACTCTCGGTCAAACTTCTCAAAACCTTCAAATTTCTATCTCTAGCCAAATGACTTCAAAATAACATCCGGACATCCGAATTCACTTCCGATCGCGCTCCCAACTCCAGAATCACCATACGAAGCTATTCCCTGACCCGGAATCCCAAACGGACATCAATATCATTGAAATGCGCTTCAAGCCAAACTTAGGAAATTTCTTCAAAAATACTGACTTCCACAATATACATTGAAACGCTCCCGGGTTATCCAAATCTCGATCCGGGCATACGCCCAAGTCCGAAATCATCATACAAACCATCTGGAACCTTCAGATCCTGATTCCGAGGTTGTTTACTCAAAATTCCTGTCCTACTCAATTTCTTCAACTTAATGCTTCTAAAATGAGAATTTTCCTTTCAATTTAACTCCGAACCTCCTGAATTTCAACTCTGACCATACACAGAAGTCACAATACCCGAAATGAAGTTGTTCATGACTCCCAACTGCTGAACGACGCGCTGGATCTCAAAACGACCGGTCGGGTCGTTATATTCTCCCCCACTTAAACAGACGTTCGTCCTCGAACGTGCCATGAACTGCCCCAGAATTATCTGAAATCACTATTTAACACCTCGTGCACCTGCCCGTGTTACCACAACCCAGTTGAGCACATTAGCTTGATAAAATATGAAGATATTCCCTTTTATCCATATAATAAACTCAGACCCCAGTCCCAACACTTGAAATTCTCTGCCATGCCTGTTTGTAATATGTGAACACCACGTCAACTACCATACGAGGCACCAGAACACAACTGCGTATCTTTGCTGAATCAGCACCATACATCGCATAATCTATCATCTGACCACAATGACGCTCCCTGAACCTTAATAGCCAGAATTCTACGAATTTGATGCTCTCAAAGCACCTTATAAGATACACGCATACATCCTGCTATAATGCTGACGATACCACCACAACAAAGGAAATGTGTAGAAATTCCTAACCAACTGCAGAGTTAACTAAACATTGAAATCCTTTCTCCTGACTAAGATCATCATCTCATTACAACCAATGATGGTGATTGTCCTGTAATATACTTGCATAGTCTTATCACACCGATCCCAGATTTATAAATTTCGTCTCACCCAGTATGAATTGCTCAGACAACCAATCACCCCAAAAACGGCCATTAGCCTCACACGATGCCACAATGCGCCAATAGGCCACAATTCGAACGCGACACATAAAGAAATGACTCCGGAAGGGACTACTCAACTCACGCAACTAATATGAACTTTCCTCAGAAAATTACGAAGTAAAACACAAGAAAATAATTACAGGAGCCTTGCTCAACATCACACTGTTGCGGCGTGCAACCCGATCCAAATAACATACCCGTGGCGGCGTGCCACCCGATCCCATCATAAGATTTACATAAGGAAATATACACGGAGCTGAATTGCTCACTATTACAAATCACTGAATATCGGTCACAAGCACGCTAAGTGCATAATACCATTGTGGGGAGACTGATAGAGCCATATGCTACAAAACTCCAGCACGACTGAGGTGCGATATATAATCTGAATCTTAGGAGCCATCCTGCTCACATAACCTCGTCACTACGCGGAACCTCAACACATAAGAAATTATCAAGCCGTTTCACAACTCACACGGCACAATCACAATATCACATGGATTTGACGAAGGCGGGACAACACTTGATATCCCAATACCCCTCCTTGAGGAGCGCCATACTGAAATGAACACCTCTGACTCGCATGAAGCCCATAATTTGTTTAAATCCATTCATTCACTTCAAGCCGATTCTGCTCGCATTGAACTAGGCTGCTAGCCCTTCCTGGGTCCATAATACCCCAATTCCTCTCATAATACACAAGAACAACCATCATAGCCGGGACAGACACCCCACAATCCACCATCAACTGAACCGAACACCTTCCATGCATAAATTCTCAATTAAGCAATATTACACTCCTTTATACTTGGTCTAATTCTTCAACCAATCAGGTGACTACATTCCACACTCATGCAATCTTCTCGCGGTCATGCCCCCACGGCCTTCCACACAAGGTAACAAATGTGCACATCCATACCACCGACCACCCTAAGGTTGTAAAACAATTCAAGGACCCGTAACCAGGATACAAGCCTCTTTCACCAAACATCGAACTCAGATGACATTGAAGAACATTCACATCCATTTCTCTTGCTCCTCCGAGCTCATGACATCCTTGTTAACACCTAGCTGCAACCTCGATTCGTACTTCCGGTTACATACCGCGTATTGCCCACAACATGACCATATAGAATAGCATAGGAAATTCCATCATAACTCCTGAACCACTAACAGGGTGAACACTTCATCACATAGAAACTTTCACTTACCTTAATTCATGAGAACCATAACAACACGCGAGTGAATCCGCACAATCGCAATACATACCAATCCTCAAGTGGTGGTCTGAACCACCCTAAACCTTCCGGGATCCGCCTACACCTAACAGGCCATAGCACCTGAATGCTTCCAAATAAAATCTATTACGACGGCCGACGAGCCCCACACACATCTGCACATACCAAACACATACTGGATCACACCGTAGGAACTGATCACTGTCGATCATGTGCCATTTCAACCATGGCTAACCAAATACATCATTTTTTAATCATCTACAGGTGCTTCAGAAATAACAGTAGCTTCTTTTACCTCATAGTAACTCAACCCTCACTCTTCCTGAGTGACCCTGATTCACGAGATCGTGCTGCCTAAAACCCCGTAGCTCGTCTCATCCCCCTTCAATGACCATCTCCACAATCCGGAGTCTATTCTCTTACTCCTTCCATACCACCTGCATGTTGAAAGTAACATAGAATGCTTCAATCATCTTTCTCTTCTCTTAGGAATTACGCTGCAAAAGCCCGATTCTTAATCATATTACTGCTTGAAACCTTTAAACACCACATCCCTAATCCTCCGAATTTACTAGGATCACTGCTGCAAGTCACCCATTCTGACTGGCCCCGAATATAATCAACTCCAAGGCTCTTCTAGCACCTGAACATCCTCTCAATGGAATACGTGACTGAGTCACTACCCTTACAACTTGCCGATATGCCGACGAATCCGCAACCCTATGAGAACACAATCCTACAACCCAACTGCAGGAGGTGGGACTCCCCCACTTAGCCCGAAGCTACTCCTTACCTCACTCTAGACCCATGCTGGAATCCTTCCTCCCTTGCTAGCATGATCTTGCTCAACCAATCCGTCAGACCTTCCGAATTTCCTATTAGCATTCCCCAATTACCCAAAAATCCCTAGCATCATTCGCACATTCTTCCTCCTAACGAATCACCGCCATGATTCCTTACAGAGAACTAACTAACCATACCACCGCTATCCTATACCCAGAAATACCCGCTAACCTATACCCAGAAATACCCACTAACCTATTCCTAGGAATACCCACTAACTTATTCTTAGGAATACCTGCTAACCTATACCTAGAAATAACCCACCTGCAGAAATCACCAACTGACACCGTCCAACAATACTGCGTTAAACCCCTCTACGACATCAATACCCCACCCTAAGCCTGTTCTCATTCACCAACCTTGCCTACCCGCTCCTCCTGGACATCTACTAACTGCTCCACCACATCTTCCGATCCACTACAACTCTCAAAATCACTCCAAATTTCCCTTAAGATAGGCAGCCGTCCTACCACTGACCTCATGCTACGCTGCCACTCTTCCACTTGTTAAACTCCTTCCTTTAAGCAACTACCGACTTCCGTTCCTTCCACCTGGCCTTTCAGAAATTTAGCTGCCATCAGACACGTCTCTTGTGACTTCCTTCCTCACATGCTTCTCACTGCGACCTCAATGCAATATCATTTCCCGTATCTCTTAAACCCGCAGATCACCATAACTTCAGACTCTTCAAAGATCATCTTCCTAGAGCTATCTTCACTAGAAGTAACTATTATATTCTGAACCACCACACACCACGATCTCCGACATCCGTTCCTTCAATACTGCTCCACAACACTTTAGCCCAATGCAATTGAAGAACCATAACATCGATGAACTTAACGCATCCCATTCGATCAATGACGACAATATTACATCACGGGTGAGTATTCTCCCTCACTCGAAACCACAAAGTCTTGCTACTTTATCAATCCCAATCGGACCTTTCATAGTCCAGATTCCTTTCCTTCGCCGTAACTAAAATACTGAAATCTCAAAATCGCCCCCTGAGAAGACCTCCCTTCAAGCCATTCACCACCCCAACATACGGGCAATCATTCTATCAACATACCAACACCGCGCGATGACTAATCAAAAACACCATAACAATCTGAGCACAACCTCAAAGTTCTTAGAAACACAGCCGCTGAACTGAAGCAACATAATATTCTTATTGCAGGGCAACAACAACAGCCCCAAACGACTACGCACGGAAGACTTCACGCACCATATCTGTAACATCATCAACACTCCTCAAATTCCCGATTCATAACAAGCGCTTCGCGACGTGTAAGGTTGAGTAGGAAGGAAACATAGGCGTAAGCCTTAAAGGAATCAAATCGCACGATGAGGAATCAAGAAGGGAAGTACTCCTAACAACTTTGTAGCCTCTCGAAGATAAGTACAGACGTCTCCGTACCGATCCGCAAGACTCTACTAGACTTGCTCATGACTCGTGAAACCTAGGGAAACCTAGAGCTCTGATTCCACGTTGTCACGACCCAACATCTATAGGTCGTGATGGCGCCGGAAACCACTGTCAGGCAAGCCAACCCCTGATTTAGTTGAAATACTTTCTTGTTTAACATTTTCGAAATCGTTGCCTTTACTCACATTTCATAATCAAATAAACAAATTCTCGTGAATTAAGCACAACAAAAAATCGTTTTAGTATAATAAGATAAATCTCGTCACCTCCCCAGAACCCAGTGACACAAGTACATGAGCAATTTCTAAGAATTTATACAATTATACAATGCTTGTCCGAAAAAGAAATTGGACAAAGGCAATAAATATAAAATGTAAGTACACAGAAGGGAGACTCCGACAGCTATGGAACGCCTCTGGATGAATGCAGCCCGTATAATTCCCCAAATCGATCATTGTACTATAAAGGTACCTGTGCAACAAAATGCACAGAAAGTGTAGTATGAGTACATATACATATATGTACCCAGTGAGTATCCCGTCTAAACTCGAAGGAGTAGTGACGAGAGGTCCACTAGATACTCACTAAGGTCCAGCAATATAATATATGGCGAGATATGGCTAAAGCAATAGGCATGTGAGACAGTAAACAACAAGTACATAGCAAATAACGTAATCTAGATAATAACTGAAAAATGAACAGCAAAGTACCAAAATCTCCTCTTAACCAATACCTCACAATCCAGTTATAAGTGACTCATAACTCAAGTGATCATACTCATACCAGGACAAGACAACCGGCCGGAGTCGTAAGGGTGGTCATAAGGACTAAGGTCATAAGCTAACCAACGATCGCGAATCATACCTACGACTCGCGTGCTGACTCGATAATAATAAGTTAACCCACAATTGCGCATCGTACCTGCGACTCATGTGCTGACTCGATAATGTTAAGCTGACCCACGATCGCGGATCATACCTGCGACTTGTGTGCTGACTCGATAATAATAAGCTAACCCACAGTCGCGAATCATACCTGCGACTCGTGTGCTGACTCGATAACAAATGCGTATATATAAGTACATATGTGTACGAACTCAACAGGACTGTGCCAATACCACGGATAGTCAACTGGGATTTAAATCATAATGTTTCACTTTTCCATATCACCTCAACAGTAATGACAACTCATAACACATACAAAGGTACAAATAGGGCACATAGAGGCATGCTTGTGAGTCCTAAAGCTATCCGACAAAGCAATATAGTCGCCACGTACGGACTCTCATCACTTGGTACGTACGTGGCCCCCACAACATGTATACATAGCAATAAGGAACCTATGGGGACATTTCCCCCTTACAAGGTTGGAAAGGAGACTCACCTCGCTCCGAAGTTCCATAACCGGCTTCAAAGCCCTTCCGACGACTCCAATGGATGCGCAACGCCCCCAAACTAACCTAACAATGACAAACCAATGAAAATATACTCTAATATCTGCTAAAAATTAGATTATATAATTTTCCAACTCCGCTCAGTGAATTGACCAAAATGCCCTTGGGCCCACGTGCCCGGATTCCGAAATTTCTTGAAGATAATCTCTACCCGAGGCTTTACTAGTTCAATCACACAATTTACTCAAATATTCATGCTCAATTCATGGCTAAAATCAAATTTTATCAATTCTAGGTCTCCTTGTAATTTCCTCACATTTTCCACAATTTCTCATGTCAAATCTATGTAATAAATCTTGTATTTAACTTGGAAATAAGTAGAAATAACTTACCTTTGATGTTTGATGAAATCCCCCTTGAAATCCTTTCCAAAATCATCCAAGCCATATGAAAGTAATGAAAGAAATGGCCAAAATTCGTGTGTAAAGAATCCGCCCCTGCTTCATCGAGTTGTACCTTGCACTTGTGCTGCACAGGTTGTACATCCTATTAAAATTTTCCCTTGTTGAACACCTTCTGTTAAAACACCTATAACTTCTTTTAGAAATATCCAAATAACAAACGGTTTAAAGATTTAGAAACTAGACTCAAATATCTTTAATTTGATAGGTTGTACACGATATAACGCTTTATATATCCCGAGATATGAGCTTCTAAAGTCGGCTCCATGCATCAGAAAATTCTGGCGAAACTGCTCCACCAGCAATATCAATCGGCCATAACTGTTTGCACAAAACTCCAAATGACAAATGGTTTAATTTTCTGAATACTAGACTTCAAGATCTACAACTTTCATGTTTTGCAAATATTCAGATTCATTATAGATTATTATATATACGCTTCCAAAGTTAGCTCTTCGACGCACAATTTGCTGTAAAAAAAAATGCAGCAGAAATTTTCTGCAATTTTTTCCTTCTTTTTATTGTCCGAAATTCATTCCGTTAACCTTCCGAAATCCACCCGAGGCCCTCGGGACCTTAACCAATTATACCAACATGTCCCAAAACATGATACGAACTCGCTCGAGGCCTCAAATCACATCAAACAATGCCGAAATCTCGAATCGCACTAAAATTCAAACTTTATGAACTTTGAAATTTCAAACTTCTACATCCGATGCCGAAACCTATCAAATCACGTCCGATTGACCCCAAATTTTGTACACAAGTCATATTCGACATTACGGACCTGCTCCAACTTTCGGAATTGGAATCCGACCCCGATATCAAAAAGTCAAACTCTCGGTCAAACTTCTCAAAAACCTTCAAATTTCTATCTTTAGCCAAATGACTTAAAAATGACATCCGGACATTTTAATTCACTTCCGATCGCGCTCCCAACTTCAGAATCACCATACGAAGCTATTCCCTGACACGGAATCCCAAACGGACATCAATATCATTGAAATGCGCTTCAAGCCAAACTTAGGAAATTTCTTCCAAAATGCTGACTTTCACAATATACACTGAAACGCTCCCGGGTTATCCAAATCTCGATCCGGACATACGCCCAATCTGAAATCATCATACGAACCTGCTGGAACCTTCGGATCCTGATTCCGAGGTCGTTTACTCAAAATTCCAGTCTTACTCAATTTCTTCAACTTAAGGATTCTGAAATGAGAATTTTCCTTTCAATTTAACTCCGAACCTCTTGAATTTCAAATCTGACCATACACACAAGTCACAATATCCGAAATGAAGTTGTTCATGACTCCCAACTGCTGAATAACGCGCTGGATCTCAAAACGACCGGTCGGGTCGTTATACATTGGGTGAAGGATTATTTTGAATATCCTTATTATTCTCATTACCACAATGATGACGATTATAATATCATCAATTACCACATCCACGCCCATTGATCCGTCACCATTAAAAATTTTGTCTTTTTTCAGACTTATCACATATTGCTATCACATTCTCTTAAGGGAATGAGAATGAAGCAAATACAATGGGACGAGTTTTCACTTCTTGTGCTCACAATCATACATGAATCTGATCATGACAAGACATAGAAATTTTACCACTTTGGGTGCTTATAATTTTTCATAAACTCTATTAGAGTTATAAACAAAATCATTGTCTTTACTTGTATTTAAAATTAAATTATAGAATTTCAAAATTTTAAAGGAGAAAAATAAGGTTAAATACTTACCTTAAATCCAGAATTTATTCCTGAGGGAAGTTCATGGAACAATTGACAATCATTATGCCTAATATTATGTATAAGTGGAGCTCCATGCATGTATGCCAGAGCCTCTACTCAATTGCTTGGAGTCTCGTGCTGATAAAGTGTAATAAAACAATAATGAAGAATATTGCAAAGAAAGGGAGAGAGAATTCTTATTGCTTTGAGATGAATTACAATGGAATATGACCCCTCTATTTATAGGAAACGGGCGACTTAGCCACCAAGTAACATCCCTAAAATCTCTCTAAAATATAGACATTCACCTTAAATAAAACTCTATTTATAACAAAAATCTCATTTTCTTCAAAATTTTACGAAATTTTTTCCCGAAAAATGACACGGACCACGCACGCTGATCAATACATCAAATGAAGAGGTCTCGAAAAACTAAAATTAAGGCTAGTAGTCAAAACAATCGGTAAGGTCGACACATACACGGTGAGATTATGGTGGCAATTTGGGGATGCTATGTGATGGCCTGGGGCGTTTATTGATGACCTATGTGTGTTGGTAAAAATGGGGTATTCTTGTTTGTACTTATGACTTCCTTATGTGTGTCATGTATTTTTACATGAACTTGTTGAATGATTTGTAATGTGCCAATCAATGCCTCTGTTATTACTTGATGATTTGGTTGCGAAGATGGATTTACCTACGTGAAGTTGTTATCTCATATTCTATTGAGTCTTTAGAAGCGTAACAGATTGAAATAAAAATAAAGGTTTTATCATGTCATTACTTTAATTGATTCTATATAAATTCATCTTCAACATGTTATTGGTAACTGACACGGGGATGATACATGTTGTGGCACTAGGTATTTTGCCATGCGAATGGGGCACGAGGTCTTTGTCGTGCAAGTGTAACTTATATTGTGGCACGAGGTCTTTGCCATGTGAGGTGTGACTTATATTGTGGAACTAGATCTTTATCTTTCGAGGGTGATTGATAATGTGGGCACGAGGTACCACGTGCGTACGATTCTATTTTATGACTCGTTGTTGAAACTGGGCTTTTACTGTATTAAATTATTACTACTTGTTTTGATGAGATTTATAACTATTGCCCTCTGTTATTGTTCCTGTTACCGGTGTTTGACTTTTTGCACAGGTAAATTAATTAGTGAGTGTCATAACTTGAACCTCGTCACTATTCTACCGAGGTTAGCCTTGATACTTACTAGGTACCTATCGTAGTGTACTCATACTATATTTCTGCAATTCTTTTTGCGCAACTCCAGGCTCCTCAGATCACGCGAGTCATTAGAGAGTGGTGCCGAGCTGTTGGAGACTTCAAGGTAAATATGATGTTCCGCTCGCAACCCCCGGAGTCACCATTCTACTCCTTTTTAATTGTTTATGTCTTCCAACATAGTGATGTACATTTGAGAATTATTGTGTATTTCTGTAGAGCTTATGACTCAGTAATACCAGATTTTAGGAAGTTGCTTATTGAATTCATGTTTGGAAGCTTTATTACATTTCACAACTTTTATTAAATTCTAAAGTTATTATATTTTGACTGCTATCATTATGTGATAAGCTTATTTAGTCTTAGGAATTAAGTGCCATCACGACCCCTGTAGTAGGATTTTAGTTCGTGACAATCGTCATTTTCATTTTCTATTGGTCGCTCTCCTTCATAGACTATAGACAACGAGTGTAATAAGAGCATAAGTCAAACAAACATCACCCTAAGAAGATCATGTTGTAGCTATCGAGAACAAATTAAATTAGATGGTTCTGTTTATCAACTTCTTACCCTTCCTATTTTCAGCTGGTTGATCTTTCTGCTTAGCCCTTTTGCTGGATTCTGAAGTCATCGATGACCCTGCAAAAAGGAAAAAGAGGGAAATAAAAGAATTTGGAATATAAAGGAAATTAAAAAGAGCAGTGAGTTCACCAACACGGAAATATCTATTGAGATGTACTAGTTAAAGGCATCATAATGCCTCAATTTCAACTAGACAACTCGGACAACACAATTGATACAGAGAAACGTTTAGATTACATAAAGGGAAATGAAATGATGAATATAAAAGAAGTCAAAAGACATAAAAGAAAAAGTAGATCATATTTCTATATAAAAAAATTAAAGTTTGCTTCTTTATATTTTGACTAATCCTTCATTTATTTAAATTACAATGGATTTTCCCCCTCCATTTTATAATACAAAACATGGATGCTATGAGCTAAACAAATCAAACGAGAGACCATTGTGTTCATTCTACGAGGTCTACCTCCTAGTTTCTCTGATTTTAGGATAATATTGAAGTCACCTCCAATATACCAAGGACTCTTAGGACTCGTTTGACCATAGATTTTGTCAAAATAAACTTGGGTTTTATTTGGTAAATACATGTTTGGCCAAAAATTTTGCTTATATTTTAGCAAAATCTCAAATCCCATTTTGGGCCAAATCCCTAATAATACACATGTTTTTCCAAAATAAATTTGGAAAATGTATTTTGAAAACGTATGTCTAAACACATTTTCATCTTCACGCCAAATTTCACCCAAACAAATTTTTCAAAACAAATATGAGAATCTATGGCCAAACACTAGCTTAATTGCTAGGCTGATATTATCCGGAGACTGCAGCGTTAACTATACGGAGTTGTTCAAACCATTCTCAATATTGATAGAGATTTGTTGCTCATCATTGACAATAACTGAGGTTTAATTGATATTTTTCTAAACTATCACATCTTACCATTGTCATTGGAGATGCATTGCCGAAAATCTGGGAATTTTATATATTTTTCTTTGCTAATCATGGGTTTCATCATGTCACGATCCAATTCCCATCATAGGCTATGATGGCGCCTAATATCGCCGTTAGGCAAGCCAACGATGAACCATCAATTTAATTATTTATTTTTATGCTTTTGAAATCATAGGTTTCGTTAAGTAAATGAAATTAAGTGTAGAAAAGCTATGAAAATATAAAGTATTAATGAAACATAAAATGAAATGATGATGATAATAATAATAGGCAAAACCATAATCACCTAGAAATTCTCTAAATACGGTATCACAAGTGCACGAGCAATCTAGTAAAATATACAAATCATTATAACTATTGTTTGAAGTAAAATAGATAGAAATAGTAAATACAAAAAGAAGAGGACTCCGGGTGCTGCAGATCGGAGCATGAAGAACAGTTTACCACTAAGTCTCCGGATAGTGCGTATGCATGCTCGAATGGCCACTTAATGTACCTGCCTCAGCAGCTGCACAACTAGTGCAGAACTGTAGTATGAGTACGTAAAATAACATGTACCCAGCAAGTATCTAGTCTAACCTCAAAAAAGTAGAGGGATCAATATCGACACTTACTAGTGGTCTAATAAATAAAGTATATGAATTATAAATAGGCATGAAATACAACAGTAATAAGAAAATAAGAAACTATAACTAACATGATCTTTCAACATAATGACAATATGGAATCCTGAGATATCATGTGCTATCTCAAACATATAAAGAACATCAAGTAAATGCCAAGTCTCAAACCAATGAGGAACACTCATGTATATTCTGACTACTAGCGATATTACACGCGAATTATGTGGAGGTTGTACAGTCCGATCTCTAATAATAGTCTACATTAGCGAGATCGTACGGCCTGATCTATGGATGCATCTCAAATATACTACTGAGGTCGTACAGACCGATCCATAATGCTATTTCATAGCACTGCCGAGGTGTTTGGTCTGATCCACAGGAAGAGAGGAAACTTTCTCAATTACGAGTCAAATAATTATAACACAAGGATAGGAACATAAAGAAAGTATGATTTTTACCCACAATCAAGTATCCCGCCAAAACTTAAGGTGAAGAGGCTCGTCCAACTACGGCATGGTAAAGTCCTAAGTCTATCCGGACAAAATCATGATATTTTAGCTACGTACAAACTCTCATCACCTCGTACGTACGTAACACCCATAACAAGTAGATCATAACAATTAGAACACTTAAGGGGATAGTTTCCCTCTCACAAGATTAAACAGGAGACTTACCTTGCCTTCAAACCCTCTACTCGACTCTCAAACCTTACTAGTCGCCTCAAAAGAACGCAGAACAACCCGAAATTAGTCAAATGATGCAAATAAACGTGTATGACAATATGAGTAGTCTTGAAGACATTTTAATTAAAAAATACCGTTTGGTTAGACCTTAAATGGTATAAAAATTTGGTATTGACTTGAAACTATTTGGTATTGATTGAATGATTGTTCAAAAAAAATTCTATTTGGTTTAGTCTATAAGCCGCCCGATAACCGCCCAATAATTGTTAATCTGAAACTAATCCGCTCGTTGTCTTATTGGATGGCTAGCGGATTACTATATTTATAATTCGATAACCGTTAAGCCGAACCGTTAAGTGTAATTATCCGTCCGACCCGCCCGGTAAGCACCCCTAGTTTATACCCAATTCCATAATCAATTTTGTGGTCAAATCCCGTTTTTACTAAACCCTAGTTTTTTCAACAAAATCTCAAAATTTTACTAATTTCTATATTAAAATCTACCCATAATCTATGTATTTGACCAACAATAGATAGAAATTACTCATCTTATAGTGCTTGATGAAAATCCCCCTCCAAGAAGCTCCAAAATCGGCCATCACAAATGAGACGGAAAATGACCTTAAGTCCTGTTATTAAAAAGTGTTCTGCCCAAGTGACCCTTCTTTGCAATCGCAGAAGTCCCCTCGCGATCGTGAAGGCTAATATGCTATCGCTCAAAAAGTCCTTCATCGTGAACATGACGTGGGATCACCGATCGCGATGTCTCACCTGGCCTACCATACGCGAACGCAGAAGCCCTTTCAAGAACACGAAGGCCAACGGCCTGCCATCACCCCAGACCTAGCTCCTTCTTCGTGATCGCGTATTCCTTCTCGCAATCGCGTAGCTTCACTGCCTAAAGCCTTCGTGAATGCGACCCCCTATGCAAACACGAAGCACAAAATGCTTCCAACCTAAATCCTTCATCACGAACGAGGGACACCATCTGTGTTTGCTAAGAACAACACCAGCACCATGAAGAGCTTAAAACACATACTTAAATATGCTCGCTAGTCGAATATAGTATCGTATAATATCGTAGACACAAGTATTGGTTTAAAAAGTATTATTGTAGTTTGTAGCTAGATTGTTATCCAAGATGATCAACAGTTGAGAATTATGTGATTAAAACTAAAATTAACTAAGAATCTAGAGCTAATTGACTAATGACAATCGAACAAAAGTAAGCAATGAAGATATCAATGGGAGAATATAAGGGTTGATTGGATATGTGTAAGATAATTGTATGGAATTTAACTATAGTTAATTCACTTCTAATGTTCAGGTGAGTCTCTCGATTTCATTCGATTATTAGTTCAAACATTTAGTAGAAACTCCTCTCTCGATTAAGTCTCAACCTCACAATATGAACTAAATTAAGCTCGCGAAGATATACGAGAATGCGTAGTGGATTGGTCTTTAGGAGAACCTCTTTTGATTATCCTCCTAAATAGGTTTAATCAATGATTCAACTAGCCTCTTTCGTTTACTAAGAAGAATTAATGAACTCGACCAACAAGATAATGCAAAGATATCACAAGTTATGCCTCTCGCGATTACATGCACATGTGGATATAGATGCAACAATTAAATCATCCAAAACGATTCAATACACAAAAACTAGAGTTAATATCCACAAACAAACAATACACCAAATCCATCAATCCTTAAAGAGAACTACTCCATAGATATGGAGTAATTCATCACAAATAGGTTTAAAGTAAAGAAAGACATAAAACTATCCAAACTCTTGTCTTGAGTGAGGATTGAATGATGAATTCCTTTTGCTTTTTATTCTCCACATCTTCCTTAGCCTCCTTAGGTCGTAAATGTGTCAAGAGTCCAAAAAATAAAGTTTTTCCATGTATTTGTACCAAGTAGGGTCGAGCCCAGACGAAATACCTTCTTCTGCGGAATAGGACAAATACTCTGTACAAATTGCACAGGCGCGCCGCATGGGATGATGCGCGATGCGGGGAATTAGTGGGGAAATCTAGAGAGTTGATTTCTGACAGATAGTAGGATTTTGTACAGGCGGTGCGCCACACGCTGCGAGTATGTTATTTTCTCAGATCCGAATGTTTCTTGACTTTTTTTATATCCAGATGTGGTTCTCGACCCCGAACACGATCCTAACTTAATCCCTTGGGCTTTTACTCAGACTTCAAAGCTCCAAATCACTTGAATTCATTCTGTAATATCTACATAGCTTAGAATCCTCCTACAAGGCATAAAATACAATATTAGTGCAAAATACTAGTGATTAAAGCTCAAACTCAATTAAAGTGCAGTAAATTAGAGTGCAATAAGAGATTAAACATGAGATTATAGCCTACCTCAACACCCTACACTTAAATCATTGCTCGTCCTCGAGCAATCAACTACACTTTATATAGGCACGACCTTTTTAAACAACTCTCATAACTTATTATACCAAGAATATTTAGAACTTATTAAGCACGGTAATGTAACATCCTAGCTTCAAAATTTGACTCAAAATCACCACGCATTATTTACAACTCGCTCACTTACTCTAAGATAGAGGTCCACGACATTACCTTTCCTTCATGAATCAAGTTCCCTCATAACAATAAAGAGTAGTTCCATACATAATAGAATTTTAAGAACAATTAGGAACTCAATATTGAAAGGATTCACTCACTCTCAGAATCAACATTCATATGCTACAAAAGATGAACCATAGGATTGCTCGTAGTGTACTACTCAACTAATTGAGCTTATTTAGTCAAGGATCAAATAGGACTTTAATTAGTTATAATGTAGGTTGCGGGATAGGTAGGTTACATTTAGATATAAGAGTGACAACACCTCCCTAAGTACTTTAACACATACATTTCATTGGTCAAAACCCCACACTTATGTAAAACCATAACTCCACCTTCACATCAATATACATTAACTCCCAACTTCTTTAAGCACAATTACATCAAGAGTTAACACTATCAAGGAATATTTTTCACAATCGTACAAATTTTTTTTTTTTTCAAGTGGCTCTTACTTTTCAACAAAATGCGCCTTTCTCCTTATTTCCTTAATCCTCTCAAAAGCCATACTTACCTCCCCACACTTTAAATTTTACAAAGTTCATAACAATTTCAAGTGCTCACAAGAGGTAACATGGTTCAAATAAATGGTTAATTCAAACCACTGGGTAAGGTTTTTAATGTGGTCGCCAAAGAAACAGGATTACATGATCATATGGGTTAACTAGGATACGTAACAATTAGGTGGTAATAGCATATACCTGGATCAACAAAGAAATGCCTATATCACTTCGAAGACTGAATAAAGATACTATTTCACTTTGCAAACACACGGGGCAAGTTCAAAACATCTAATGCAATGCAAAGAATACGCCAAACTTTACACACACATGGCACATAACTCACTCAGGATTGAACTATCAAGACACTCTAGTCAAAGCAATTAAGAAAAATTAAACTTATACAATTTAAGGCACTTATGCAAGATTCAAAAACTGAGCTTAAGTGTCACAACAAAAGTACTCACTATCATCAGGGTATAATAAAGTCAACAGACATTGTCTTCAATTCAGCTCATAGCACAAGGATTCCTACTACTATACAAAACAAAAACTAACTACACCCAGTTCAAACAAAACCCTTGAAAAAGAACCGCGACACAAAGAAAAACCAAGGAGAAATTGATACACTACAAAATAAAATCTTTTTGTCTTTTTCTTTTACACTTAATCCCTCAAGAAACCTGTCAATGGTATCCATCGTCGGGAAAAATTAATTTTTTTTCAATTCTTATGGTTTTTTTCAATGTTTTCCTATCTATAATTACTAAAACAACAAAACTAACACACATACATACAACATCCAATATCCCCCACCCCACACTTTAAGTTGTGGCATGCCCCCGTCACACAATTAAAAAGCGTAATGTAAAGGAAACCCTGGATATCTAATCGGGGTCTGAGTCGAAGTCGGGCTCATTCCACGTGCCCGAACCAATGCACACATCCATGCAGACAACTTCTTCTCAGCCTTTTTGGGATACACCCCACACTTTTGTTTCTCACTCAGTGCGGCCTTCTCTTTTGAGTGTTTCACTTTCCACTCAACACTTCAGTTGGCTTCTCCTTTTTCACCCCCGTTTCAACATTCATCTCGAATGTTACAGTCTACTCACCCACTCTAAGCATAAGTCTTCTCTCGTGTATATCTAAAACGCTCTACACATTTCTAATAATGGTCTTCCTAAGATAAGAGGAACCTACTTATTCTCCTACATATTCACCACTATAAAGTCTACAGGAAATACAAACTTATTGTTACATCACGTACTTTAATATTAGGATAAGTCGTAGTAATCCATATGAGCTTGAAGCGATTAAGACCATTCATGAGATTATAAAGAATTTGTGACTATGTTATTGTAAGATCCCGTAAGTTTAACAACCTTGATACCGCTATATACATTTGATATGGTATTTTGAGTGAAAAAAATTTTGTAAAAAAAAAATTGTAAAATATGATTTCATATAGTTATTAATATTACCACTTTCGAATATGCTTTAAATTATACACATAATATGAGGAAGTTTATGAGATGTTTTTAATTGTAAATATAGAAATTATTTTCTTACAAGAAAATAAGGTTATCTTTTTACAATTTAAGAATTAGCGTTCGAAAATTTGTACTCTTTATATGAGATTAGAAAAATTAGAAGTTGAGAAAATAAATGCATTTTTACATGGACGTTTTAATGAAATAATAATGTATGTATTGATTTTATATGGTACCATGATTTATTAATATTTTAATATTTAATAGTTGTACTTTAGGATGAGAACAAGATTATTTTGAGGTTATAAGTATTTATGCTATCTCAAACCAATGATAAGTAAATTCGTGAAGGTGAGAGGGTAAGCGAATCAAATAAAATGAGTTTCGTCGAAGTTTGTCAATTTGGGATAAAATGCGGTCCGAGCTATAATACCCGGTATTTATGGACTAGTATCATACAAGGTACCACATGACCATGATAGTAAGGTGTATAAAGTGTGTTAAAAATAAGTAGTATTTTAAGTCATTTGAGATAATTCTTAATTATGTGGATAATTAGATAATTAGTGATTTTAACGGGGGTTTAACTAATTAATTAGATTATTTGGATAAACTTTATTAGCCGCCTAATGTGGCAGCCCTAGGGGTCTTGATTTAGAGCCCATGTAGTGACTCCTAATACATGTGAAAGGTAGCATTTTTAGGAGATAATTGTAGGCCAAGTCATACCACTTTGCCCACATTCACTTTGATAATGACAATTCAACTGTATGTGCTTGATCTAGTACCTTGCCAATTCATGAAGAATTACATTGTGCACATTTAACAAGTCTGCACATGGTATTTGATTATCATCTTGATGTAAATGCTTAAAGTGGATTATGTGCTACATATTTCTTTCTTTCTATATCAAAGGAGGAAAGCATCCAGTTATTAGTTAGTACTTAAGTAGATATGTTTTACAAGATCAATGCAATAAATGTGTGCAGAAGGACACATATTTGTACACTTCACTGAGGCTAGAGCAAACCTAATTCACATTTTGTGTCTAAATTTATGTTGCCACCTGAAGATGCTAACGAAATATCCAAAATGGATAATATGATTCTGCGAAGAGATTTTTATAAGTAAGAAAGAAATAGCCGGTGTACTTAATGGAAAATCTCAACAAGACTTCATATGAATCCTTTTAACGCTACAATAGAGTGAGATGCGAGTCTAAGAGAGCGCGGTACATTCTTTTTCAAGAGAATCGGCTCAAGTATATTAAGTCTATCCCTTCTTTTCTTTTTGGCATGATCTTAGTAACGATACGTAAACGTAATGCTATTTCATAAGTGTTTCTACTCTTAGCAGTTAAGGATGTCTACGTTATTAATTCCTGTAAAATGATATTCAAGAATGTATAAGTATGTTTGTAGTTCCCTATTGAGGCATATGATAAAGATGTTAATGTTTATAATATAGTGATACATGCATCTTCATGCATTTACCACCGTGCTATGGCCGGTCGGGCAGTTACCACCGGTTGGGCAGTTATGTATCACTATTTACCACCAGTTGGGCAGTCATGCATATTCATTTACCACTGAGCTACGGCCGGTCAGGCAGTTACACATTTATCACCGAGCTACAGTCGGTCGGGCAGTCATGCATTTACCACCGAGCTACGGCCGGTTGGGTAGTTACACATTTACCACCGCGCTACGGCTGGTCGGGTAGCTACCACTGATTAGTTGGGCAGNATATATATATATATATATATATATATATATATATATATGAATATACGGTGGCACTTCAGAGGTTCAGGTTGATTCTTATATGTCTTTAATTAATGTTGACTTATTGTTATGTTTTAGTTCTACCTTACATACTTAGTACATTATTCGTACTAACGTCCTTTTGTTGGGGACGCTGCATTCATGCCTGCAGGTATAGATAATCAGATTGTTGAGCCCTCATGGTAGACGAGGTTAGCATTCAACATAGGATCGGTAAGACTCCACCTCATTTGGAGTGCAGCCGAGTCTATAAGTCATTGTGTTAGAGTTTTGCTACAGACTTATGGGTAGGATGGTACCCTGTCCCATTTGATGTCAAATAATCTTAGGGGCTTTGTAGATAGAGGTTCATTTTGTACGGTATGTCAGAGGCCTTGACGGCCCATATGTATTCATGTTTTAAGAAAGATTTCATTGATACAGTGTTTGCCCACTTATGGTTATACATTACGAGTTGGGGTCATGTTAGCCTATGATAGTCACAAAGAAAAAAAAAGTTGCAGAGTTTGTTCGCTCGGGCAAGCACGCCACCGAGTGCCAGCCACACGCCCCCAGGTTTGGGGCGTGACACTTATCTACCCGAACTAAAACATCTTCCATTATCCCCTCGGGTATTAGAATTGTTTGATCAGCCAACTGCAAAGACATTGGTGTTGAACTTATCTTTCCAATATCATTCTCCAGTTTCCTGTAAATAGATAGAGGAATTAGATTAATTGAGGCACCAAAATCACATAGTGACTTATCAAAATTAATAACGCCTAAAGAGCAAAGTATAGTAAAACTCCTTGGATCTCCACACTTCTGTGGGAGTTTGTTTTGCAAGATTGAACTGCAATTCTCCGTGAGTTTGATCACTGAGGTCTCTTCTATCTTCCTCTTATTTGTAAGGATCTTCTTCAAGAATTTTTCATAAGCTGGCATTTTGGAGAGCACATATGTGCATGGCAAATTTACATTAACCTGTTTCAGCATATCCAGAAATCTCTCAAATTGCTTGTCCAACTTTTCCCTATACAGATTTTGGGGAAAAGGTAAAGCAGGCATGTGCTTGCTCTCTTCATTAGATTCATCCCTTCTGGAATTATATTCCTTCTTCTTTTTCTCAGTTGCCTTCTTACCTTTCTTCTTCTTATCAGCTTCATTTTCCAGTTTCTCTCCACTTTCTTTTCCAGGTATCACATCTTTTTAGACTGAGGTGGACTCTTTCGACACTTGCCTACTTCTCAGAGTTACAACATTCATTATTTCTTTGGGGTTTCATTTAGTATCAGCTGACAGAGTACCTGGGATCCTTTCAGATAATATTGTTGCAATCTGTCCCACTTGTCTCTCCAAATTTTGAAGACCAATACCTATTTCCTTGATATTAGCTCCATGTTCCCCTATAGTTGCGCTATGAATTTCGAGCTTCTCGTCAATTTTCTGAATGAAGGACTTCATGAGATCTTCTAAGCCAGAATGAATGGGATGTTGAGGCTGAAATTGCTGCATCTGCTGATTTTGGAAAACTGGAGCTCCTTGTCCCTAGGTCTTGAATTATTTTGTTGCATGCATTCCTAGTACCTCCAGGTGAACTCCTTGAAAATATGGGGTAGCTCTAACCCATTGCATTAAAGTCGTAATTCCCCACATCATTCACTTTCTTATTTGAGGTCTGACACTCATGAGTAGGGTGTCCTCTACCACATATATCACAAGCTATGTGAGTCTCACTCTGTATTGAAGTTAAGGTCAGCTTCCTTATCTCCTTGGCCATGGCATCGAGTTGTACCTGCACAGATTTGTTAGAATCAACTTGGTGAACACCAGTTCTTCTTCTTCTTCTTCTTTCAGCACTTTCAGAGGGCCACTAATTTGCATCTTCAAACAATTCAGCAAGAATAGTGACTATCTCCTCTAGTGTCTTCTTCATCAACGGACCTCCAACTGCATAGCTCAATGTTCTACATGAGGTCGGTGTCAACCCATCCCAAAAATCACGGAGTTGTACCAAAGTTCAATTCCACTATGTTGACACTTTCGAACAATTTCTTTAAACCTCTCCCAAGCTTCAAACACAGTCTCAGTATCTCTCTAGAAGAAGTTATGGATCTTTCTTCTAAACTTGCCTGTTTTACCTGAGGAGAAATATTTATCAAGAAATTTTCTGGTCATCTCCTCTCATGTTCTAATTGATCCCTGGGGCAATATTCGAAGCCACTGTTTCGCATCATCTTTGAGGGTGAAGGGGAATGCCCTTAAGTAAACCACATCTTCTGAACACCATTGTATTGAAAGGTGTTCATAATCTCCTCGAAGTCTATTAGATGGTTGTTTGGATCTTTTTTCATATTTCCTCTGAATACACAACAGTTTTGAAGAGTTTGGAGCAACCCTTGCTTCAATTCGAAATTATTCGTTGTAACTGGAGATGGTCTAATACTTGACAATCCTTGTAACGACCCAGCCGGTCGTTTTGAGTGTTGGGACTCCATTCCAGTAAATGACTCTTTTCATAGCGGCTACTCGTGCCTTATGATTTGTGGGGGCAGGTAGTTCGAGATTCAGAAGTGATTTGGCCAGTTCAGGAACACTTGGTTCCTGACGGCTAGCCTATTTGGCTAATTTTGGTTCCGAGCAGCATTTTGAGAAAACGGCCTCGGAATCGATTGCTGACAGCTCCAGCAGCTCCGGATGATGATTTCGGACTTGAGCGTATGTTCGCCTCGGGTTTCTGATGACCCGGGAGTATTTCGGCACCTGAATTGGAATTCAGGATTTCATAAGATTTAGAATTCAGCCTGGAATTGGACCTCATGATATCATGGTCCGAATGGAATTCCGGAACCGGCAATAGTTCCGTATAGTCATTTATGACTTGTCTGCAAAATTTGGGGTCATTCCGAGCAGTATAGACCCGTTCGGCGTATTGGTGAGCCATTTGAATTTTCTTGAAATCTTAAATTTGGAACTAAGGGGTTTTGGAGAATGATTTATAGTTTGGACGATGTTAATAGTGTTCTGGGAGCTCGAGCGAGTCCGTCATATGATTTGGGACTTTTTGGTATAATTTGTCGAGGGCTCGGATGGGCCCAGGGGTCTCCCGGACCTCAAGCGGGGTCAAAAACCAGCAATTTCATAGCTGGTGGGAATTTTCTGGTGTGACCGCCCTTGCGGTCCATGAGCCGCAAGCGCGAGGCTCGCACCAGCAGTAATTCAATCGCAGGCGCGGCTCCAGCCGCAGGAGCGGCCTTCTTTCCGCAGGAGCGGACCAAGCTCCGCAGGCGCGACCTCCCCAGGGCCCAGGCCAAATCGCAGGTGCGACCCTTTTTCCGCAGGTGCGAGTCCGCACTTGCGAACCAAGGGCCTCAGGGGCAGAAACTGCTGAAGCAGTCCTATAAAAGCCCCATTTCGTTATTTTTCTTCCCAAACTCGATTTTCCTCCATTGTTGAGACCCCTAGGAGCTCCAGATCAGTTGTGGCGAGTCATTTACTCAGGTAAGTAATTCTTTGGCTTCCCGCATGTTTATAACTTCGATTCTTGAGGAATTTCCACTTCCAAAATTCATAAAAATCCATGGGAAGGCTTGGGAAAAATAGAGGGTTTTGAGAAAATTGAATTTCTGATTTTTGGGCTATTATAGGATGATTAATTTAGTTAATCTTGATCCTTAGGCGACGTATAGCGCATTTCTTCAAGAATCGTAATTTTCCGGACGCCGAGGCTCGGAGTTGAATATTCCAAGTACGTCAAGAATGTGTTTTAAGGGAAATCTTTGATAAATCCTCCTCGATTCCTCCTAAATTGATATAATTATGTGTTTTTGGCTAGTTGCGAGCCATCGAAGGTAATTCGGAGGATTCGTGCGTCTTGTTGATTGGTCCGTTGACCGGAGGAGTACTTGTCCAGGTGAGTCTCCTTTCCAAACTTTGTAAGGGGGAAATGTCCCCTAGGCTCCTTGTTGCTAATTGTGATTGTTGAGGGGGCTGCGTACGTACCACGTGACGAGAGTCCGTACGTGGCATCTATATTGTATGTTGGGTAGCCGTAGGACCCACGAGCATGTTCTAGCTGTTTGTTTTATATTATCTGACGCTTTGTACAAGTTATTTGCCGATATATGATAAAATTGAGCTATGATAGCTTTGAGTAAATGTACATATTATTCAGATAAGAATTATGAATTTCATAAATTGATTAATTGCGTTACTCCTGATGGAGTAAATGAGATAAATCTTGATCGTGAGCTATTGAGCAAAAATGAAGGTGATTGTAAATCCTTCCTATACTTGAATTATTCCACCATGGTGATATTATGAGAACAGAGGATAATATGATATAAAATCCTAACTTTGACAATCAAGAGAGATGCGAATATCCGATCCCGTTGAGCGTTGATGAGTCGGTACCATGGTGTCTACATATACACATATATATGCATTCATGGCCCCCGAGTTACAGGTATGATTCGTGATCGGGGAGAACTTATACTTTCATCAGCCCCTGAGTCACAGGTTTGATTTGTGATCAGGGAGAAATCAGACTTATTTTATCAGCCCCTGAGTCACAGGTTTGATTTGTGATCAGGGAGGAATTACACTTATTTTCATCAGCCTGTCACAGGTTTGATTCGTGATCAGGGAGAAATCAGACTTATTTTACCAGCCCCTGAGTCACAGGTTGATTCGTGATCAGAAAAGAATTATACTACTATTTTTATTGGCCCCCGAGTCACAGCTATGATTTGTGATCGGGGAGGGTTTTACTTTACATCATTTGCCCCGAGTCACAGGTATGATTCGTGATCGAAAGAGTATATATATTTATATCATTGGCCCCCGAGTCGCAGGTATGATTCGCGAGCGGGGAGAGATATTGGCCCACGAGTCGCAGGTATGATTCGCGAGCGTGGAGATTTTATCGAGTCGCCGCACGAGTCGCAGGTATGATTCGCGAGCGTGTGGAGCTTTATGACCGAGTCAGTCCTATGACCCACCCTTATGACTTCGGCCGATAGTCTTGTTCGTGTCGGTTATATATATAT